>JADDOH010020244.1:0-13466 GCA_016648135.1 Agrypnia vestita | reverse complement strand
ATACTATTTTTGCAATAATTATAGAATTTGTTTTCAAATTCATTCATCTTATTTATATTCTTCATGTTTTCTGGCATCTCATCATATATTTTACACCTCTGCATATAAGACAATACTATGTATACACTTTTTTATTATATAGTAATATTATTCTATTCCTGTTTCTGGTATGAAAGATATGTACATCACAATTTGCAATAATTTTGTTAAAAAAATATTTTGGCATATTGTTTCCTACTGAGAATTTTATGTACAAATATGAGAACTTTATAAATATATTCGTTAAAAAAAAACACGTATTTCGTGTTCACATCTCTATTTTTTTTTTTAAAAAAAAAAAAAAATATATTTTTTATATCCATCCAATTGAGTCTCTTCTCATTTCTTCAATTAATTGGGTGTGATGTGTTAAATCAATCATGGATCAAAATTAACAAAGACCGAAAAATGTATCATTATCATCATCAAGAAAAAATCGAGAAAGTTCCCTTCAGATGATCTTAGGCAAATATACCTTAAAATCATTCTTACAAAATTTCACAAGGACAAAATTGCACACAATAGAACTCAACTAAACAAAGTCACAAGGCAAGCAAGAAAAATGAATTTTGTTGTACCTAACATAAAAACCTCATTTAGGCAAAGACATATTTATTTCATTGCTTTTCGTGTCATCAATAAGTTATCTGATGATATTAAGACAACAATAAAAAAACTGTATTATAACTCTTTTTACCATATTGTATAATTTGATCCTACCTTTTATATTTCTTTATTTTTTGATATGCATATTTTTGGATGTATTTTTTTAAATATATATAGTTTTTTTATATTAAAATGTTTTCATTACAATTGAAATCATTTTATTAACATTTTTCTTCTCGTAGGTACCTAATTAATCTACTAAAAAATGCTATCCTATTATAGCCATTAGTATTTTCCACTCTTCTAATGAATTGTCGAATGATTGATTTTAAAACGAGCTCTGCTTAGACAATTACTATGTTACCGTTTCCCGTCAAAGATGACAGGTGTGTACAGTGCACTACAGCCATCATACCTACATAACTCAAATTATAATACATCGCTATACACTTTGGTCGTCTTTATCACGCAGGTACCTGTTTTCAATATTCCTTCCGCGTTCACGTCACGTAAAAGTATCAATCCCAGAACACATCCCTTCACTCCCTTTCTTCCGGAGTGAAAATTTTTCTGTTCGTTAAAATTATATAATAAAAGCACATCTCTATCACGTTACGTTCTATCAGTCTTGCCAAAGCATAATAACGGTTTGACTATTTAAAATAAAGAACAGAATAAGTGCTAAAAACGGAATTCTTCTTGCACGAACATAGGGATGTGTTTTATTTTTATAAATAAAATCATTAAGAATGTTTTCATGTTTACATAACGTTTATAATCTTCTGCAATGGGATCCAAAGCTTCGGTCAGAGAGGTTTATCATATTCTAAATGAACACAAATTAAAAAAAAATACCCAGTATATTCATAGAGCGATCATGGAACGTATGTGTTTATTTGAAAAAAAAGTTACAGTTATATTTTTGATTTTGTGTTATATTTATCGTATTAAATTAGTTATTTCGAATGGTGAATACTATCGGTGGGCTAAGAATAATAACTCTAAATACATATATTTCAACGTATGCTAGAACGAACAGATGTTATAATGAATGAGTATCCAGAACCATTGTTATTCGTTCTAGATTACTCGAGTACATCTGTTAATTCAAGCTTGTACATTAACAATTAAAACCTTTTGTACTTTATGATACATTATACGATTGAAATAAATAAAATACTTCGACCTATAAAATTATTTCCAAACGAATTCGTAGAAGGTAATAAGTTTAGATCTGAAATATATTCAAATATAATTTTCTTGAACGAAAACCGCATTTTCTGTGTTTCGTTTAAATAATATATGGAAAACAATATCCATTGTGGGGTATAAAGGCAAAGGCAGCAATATCTAAAAAATTAAATGCAATCATCGAAGATTACTAATTTGTAATGTATTGAATTCAAGATTTTATAGGAAACATGTTTTTGAAGGGATTGATACATGAACATATTCACTACATTTAAAATTATTAATCCTCTGTACTGCATTCAAAACATTTATTTATTTTTTTGGATATTGCTATTTTTTGATTTTTTACCTCTATAATACACGTGCAATTACAATTTTGGTATATTCTACACGGGAAATAAATGAGTCATTAAATTTTACTGGCACGGCGTAAATACAATGTTCGAATCTCGAATAAAAATGCAAGGAATTCAAAATTGTTACATTTGAGTGCACTTTCGAGTTACAATGCATTTCAGCAACTGGGATACCAGCACTGCAGTTGAATAAATAACAAATTTAACAGGTGAGGATCGTTTCCATGCTGAGAGCTTTCGTTTCAGAGATAGTGGCCCAAGTTCCGAGCCAGTTGTCCTAAATACCCTCAGGTTTCTCGGCCCAGGATCGCTGCTGCTGAACTCTGGATTGAATACAGCTGAATTGCCACATCTTTTATGCATAATACTTTTCCCATTGCCCCACTGCGAAGTGTCATAAACCGGAACCAGCCCGTGCACCAGTCGGCGATTGAAGCTGGTGAAATGACTGCTGGTGAAAATAAATAATCCAAACTTTTTTAACGCAACTATTTATTATTTGGAAAATCAAACAATTTATTCGTACTTAGTTCAATGAAAAAAAATTATTAAAATATATTAAATTGAAAATAATTAAGAGGAATACGTAGAAAATACGATAAGAGTGTTATAAGATGAAACATAGTGGGATGTAGATATTTTTATATACATTTGAGATATATGTATCTACAGTATCTGATGAGAAATAGGTACGAGAAATAAATTTACTAATGAAATTGTTCATGTATGTTATTGATAAATATTTTCACGAAAAGCCTTCAAGAAAGGTACACAATATGAACAAAATATAAATGTCACAGCTCCAAAATAATGCGACTACAAATAAAACTGATGTTTTGCACCTAGATACCTGAAAGATTATGGCGGTAGTTTCAAAACTTTAATTAAATAATAAAAATACTGAAAAATGATGAAGGGAATATTGAAAATAGTTGGTAGTTATTAATTTTTGAAAAATTAACAAAAATCGGTTTCGATACCGCCTTCATCAGAACTAATTCACTAGGAGTGTGTTGCTTGTGTCCTATGAGGCTCGAACCATCGATCTTAGGATCACTAGGCGAGAGTAATAACAGCTACACCAATAAGCTACCTTGACAAAAAGTTCCCTATGTGAAGTTATTACTAAGGCACCTAAAGTGTTATTTTATTCTAATGTTAAAAGTATGTTAAAGCTCTAAACATAAATAATATACTTGGTCGTACATATACAAATTTGTATGTAGCCAGTATTACTTCAATGATAGAATTACATGATTTTCTCGTATAAATCGCATGAAATGAAAATGATGGAAAACGCTTTAAGGATTCCGTTTCTGAAAATTGACGAAATTGGGTCAATCGCCTATTTTCATATCTGTCACGTGTCAATTAAAATCCATTATTACGGCGGCATAGCTGTCACGGCCCGCGCCGGTCGGCTGTTTGCTTATTCTATTTGATTGACAGAAATGGACTTGTATATTTACCCGAAGATATTCCAAGCGGATAAACATCCCTTTTTTATAGAAGAACGTGGTGCTAGAAAGAGTGATGAATAAAAAGTAGGGTTCGAAATTAATGTTGACAGCGAATATCGTTAATGAAATTATAGTCTTAAGGTACCTTCTTAGCATGAATAGACATCTGTGAAGTTTATGGAATCCATTAAATTGAAGTGAGGTAAATAAAAGTACTGTTTTGTGTCTAACACTTTATTGATAGAAAATTCGATAGGTTGTTGTTGTATTTGATATGTTATTATATTTGATAGCAAATTCGAAAAATTGGTACATTACAAAACGAATTAAATTGAAACAATTTGATTTTGACATTTCAGTATAAATATTAGTCAATTTAACCATGTAAGAAATCTTAGTATGTATTTTTACAATGTAAGCAAGCAATCGTGAAGGTTTAAATATGGATGTAGATATGGAAATATGGAATATAAAATATGGAAATTAACACTGATAGGACATACTATTTTCATTGAAGTGAAGATCAAGAAATCCAGTCTAAGTAAATTTTCAGGTAACATAAAGAAACAAAAAGGACAGCTTCTGGGTTTCCTGGGCTTATATTTTAAATGTTATTTAAATTTTTATTTTTATTTAAAATTTAATAGAAACCTAAAAGGTTTATGGATAACATTTTTACATGATTCAATATAGGAATATAATAATAATATAATTTAGATACAAAGTCATTTTTTTATAGTTGGCCGAGTTTTAGCATTTTTGTCACATCTGTTTTGAATTTATCAGTGGTCAGTCGTTTGGTCTGTTATGGCAGGTCGTATAGTTTTAATCCGCTGCAAATTAGTCGGGATTGTCCTGTTTTTGTTTTGGCGTATGTTATGTGATAGTTTTGAGCCATTCTAGTGTTGTGTTGGTGTTTTTCGTATATTTTGTGTAATTTTATGTCTTCGTCTTGTATTTCGCTAATTGCTAGTTTGTGAATGATTTTAAGTGTTTAGATTTTTGTAATGTTTTCGATGTTTAATTGTTGTGTTAAACGGTATACAGTTTCAGTTGGTGTCCGGTATTTCAGATCATAGACCATTTTTCTGTTTAGGTTAGTTTGTTTCCGGTTTCCCAGAAGGGTATCAAATATCCTATTCTACTCATGACGTACGCCTGGTACATTAGAATTTTTACGGTCTTTCGTGTGATTTCGTGTATTTTGTGGAATAGGCTGGTCAGTTTAGTCAGTGAGTCAATTACTTTGTCTATTTGAAAGTTCCATTTGAGGTATAAATTAAGCATGTAAAACTATTTATTAATTCTATTCTTATTTATATATATTCCTATTTACATATTTTAATACCTAATCACAAATTCATGGCACAAGTTGATCCCTATAATACTAAAATAGAATTTCAAATATAACATCAATTATTGTGTGTGTAGTACAAAGTTTAAATAATTATTATATTTAAATATATTAAAATGTACCAGGAAGTGACTACCATTTATATTGACATTGACATCGACATGTGTCATTCGTTGACTTTTTCCATTTATTGACATTCAATGATATCATGCAAACTGTATAGAAGAATTTATACATTTAGGAAAGCTCAAAAAGATTAAAGAAAGATTATATATTAATTAGACTTTATTAAAAAAAGATGAAAAAAACTTTAAAATAAGTAGTTAGAAATAGAAAGGACACGGAAAAATGAAAACGGAGATAATTAAAGGGAACTCATTATGGACTGAAATTTTAGCAATGTTAATTAATATATATGTATGTATGTCCGACGGTCCTTACTTTAATCATCCAATTTACTCTATATTTTCAGACAATGTAAAAAAAAATCGAATTTTCGTTTTAAGTAAAACATGCACTAAACGAATATTAATCTTTTACTTAACATTTTCCGAAAATATAGAGTAAATCGGATGGTTTAAGATATTACAATACCTACCTACCTATACATAGTGACCGTAGTTATGTACATATATTTAATATTTTCTGTATATGTTAGATGTCATCAGTATTAAACAGATTGAAAGTATTGCTAAGCCGATTCTAATATTTTGATGATTGTGAAAGATGATTATGGAAATTGCCTTTGGTTAGTGGTATGAATGATTAAGGATGAAAAAGAAAAATACTTCTTGCAGTCTTAATCGTTTGCTTAAATAATACAAATATTGAAGTGCGTGATACTATAATCGGCATGATCATAGTTTAAGTTAAAATTGTAATCAGTACGTAACTGGTATTTTCTTCTTCACCTTCTTCTTCTTCTTCTTCTTCTTCTTCACCTATATAATAAAAAAATCACTCGCTTTGTACCGTAATATATTTATTTTATTTATTTATTTAAAAAAATCCTTGTTTAAAAAATAAAGATACTTAATACTAATTTAACAATAAAACATAAGATAAATTACACATTTTTTTGTTTTGTTTAATTTGTGGATTATGCCACTCTACTAGGCTACGCCTGTCCCAGAGTGACGTTATAGAACACAATTATAATATTTTTTCGAGTTCGTCAGTAGTATTTATTTTCATAAGGTAGTTATTATGTATCTACAGAGTATCAAGTGGAATGTTAGTGAAAGTTGAGTGAGTCATAAGTCCAAGTGTAAATATGTGTAGAATAATTGTTTAATGTAAAAAGGGTTAAAGTTTTGTTTAAGATTATTTTTTATTTTCCTTAATTAATTAATTAATTTATATAGGTATATATTTTTATTTGAAGATATTATGCAATTACAGTAAGTAAATTTTCAGTTGCTGTTCTACCTTTGGAGGTAAGCCAGTTGTTTGCTAAAGCTTTTATTTTATTAATTGAGTATATTCTGATTTCCGGGAAGTCTGTTTTAAATATGTTAAATATTTTAGGCCCTATGTATGAGTAATTTTTCTCTCCATGTGTTGTCTTAGTTTTTGGTATTTCGTAATGCTTGTCTAGTATTTGATAAATGATTCACAAATAATAAAAAAATAAGGTTTACTACCGGAACGTATTTCTGTGAATATATTTTTAGAGGGTAAATTGGTTCTAGAAAAATTCCATACTTCACAATTACCGCGTTGGTTTTCCGGGAAAATTTAAACAAACCTGATGGCGACCCGGGACAGAGAGGTGTGCGTACCTGCGCCTACTAATGCGGGGCGGGCGGGCCCAGCAAGAAGAACGACTTCTTGGAGATTAGACGCGGCGCGACGCTTCACCTTACTTTATTGCGAACGTCGGTGGAATAACAAAAGGCGGGAAAGAAATAACATTTAGTGAACTTAATTGCCCCGAATAGCGATTTAGGGTTGGTCCATCACTAGCCGGGGGATGGGGAGGCATTTCCCGGTTAATTCCAGTCCCAGAGTCGCTCGGCGGGGTTAGGGTTTCATGCCCGCGAAATAACACGTGCTCCTCTCCGTCTGTTTTATTTAAGGTTTACTCGGTACATTTTATTGCCTTTTTGTGGACTGTAAAAAGGTATTTGTTTATTTAAGAGGTATCTAAGTAAAGTAGAACTTTGGCGCCAGAGCTATGTTCGTTGAGTGACTGCAACACAAATGCAAGACAAAACTCATTTTTCTACCGAACCTTCCTGTTGTACGGAGCTAGATTTCTTCAGTAGGTACCTGCCGTAGTTACTGTACGGTGGTCCTCGTAGCCCAGTGGGCGAGACATTGGCTTCCCATACTGATGTTCCGGGTTCGATTCTCGCTGGTGACACAATTAATCAACATGATTTACTAAGTCTGGGTGTTTTGTGACGAGCTTCGCTTCTGTAATTCGCTTGACCTGTTGAAGCGTAGAAATTAAAAATGGTACCTAAATCAAATTATATTATACAGGCCATAATATTTATTATGATTACCCGTGAAAAATCTCGGAACATAATAATTGCGAACAAGTTACGGACGTTACGGACAGACATACAGACAGACGGGCGGACAGACAACGAAATTATTGTCTGATTTTGGGACGCTGCAGTACCTACTGGAATATTTCACGATAATATTATCGAAAATTCTCTCATCTATAATTACCATTTTATTGCATCAACTGTTCGAAGCTTGCAGTTATTCCGCGTGTCACACATTTATCCCAGGACACGGCGCGCTTCACAATAGCCGTCACATTGAGATGTTTGACCCAGAACACTGTGGTAATAATCTCTACACCATTCACACTCAATTTATTCTGCCCTCGACATTTCCAACAATTTTTATGTGAGGTTAAAAAGCGAAGTTACGGGAAGAATACTGGAGCTAATGGGGGCAGACCGTACAATCATGTGACAATTTACTGAGAAGATAGGTACTTAACCCCTTAACAAGTGATTTAAATTAAAAATATTTTATATTTGTAATATTTAACATCGAAAAATCTGTAGAAAAGTAATAGCAATATATTATTTTATAATATAAACACATCATCATTTTGCATCAAAAATTTATGTACATTTAACATATTTTGAGTATGTTAAGTTAACATTTTTCACGAATACAATACTGGATTTTATCTCCAGGGGATATTATTAAATAAGATATATTATAATATATGTTTCATAGAGACGAAACTATTTTTTAAATGTCCCCATATAAAAATAATATATATCTTTATTAATGTTGTCCCCTGGGCATAAAATCCAGTATTGTGTTTTTGAAAATTTTTGAGATACTCAAAACTTTCTGAATATATAAAAATTGGTCTAAAAAGGAGTAAAAAAAAATAATAATTTTTAGACGTATTCTAGTGTAATGTTAATTCGGAAGAATTTCATATACATATTTAGAGAATATTGCGTTAAAAACTCCAACCAAAATATAGATAACATATTTTCAATGGCAATATCTGTACTGGTTTACGGGAATGACAAAGTTTTCGACTGCAGAGGGCGATAGTAAAAATACAACTTACATACGAAACAATGTGTGCAAGTTAAATTTAGTTAATCGCAAAGCTGAATTGGAACATCGTCAGGAATGAAACCCAAGGCCCTCGTCAGCGACATGCCCACTAGACTAAGCGGGCCGCACAATTTGAGTAGACTTTTATTATAAAACCAATTCGTTTGGTTCAATTTATTAACATTTATTTTGAATTTTTCTATACGCTCATTTCGAGTACTAAAATAAATATAATTCAATAGAAAAATAGTGATAAGATAACCGGTGAATTTATATTTTTCTAAAAGTGAAGATGGAAAACAAAAGTGTTCGGTAATCTTTTATTGAAAACAAATATGAATAAAATTAATTCAATAAAAACGTGGCCCATATATATTAAGCCTACTCAGAAGGGCTGACAGAACAATGTATGGAAAAAAGTGTGCTAGAAAGCACTAGGTATGACACCGATAGAGGATAGAAAAGAGCTATAAAGAGCTAAATAACGAAGGTGTATATTAAAACGAGGCGTTAGCGTTAGCTAAATTGTGGGGTATAGAAGAAAATGCAGCAATATCAAAAAAAAAATTCAAAAATATTTTGAATGCAGTCACCGAGGATTACTAATTTAAATTAAAATCATGTATTCCTATAATTTTATAGGCTATGGTCTTGAATTCAGTACATTACAAATTAGTAATCCTCGATAAAATTAAAATGTTTTTGGATATAATTGCCTTTGCTTTTAAATCCCACAATTAATGTAATAGAACCTAGACCATAAATATTAAGCCTACTCAAAAGCTCTTGACAACACAATGTATGGAAAAAAGCGTGGAAGCGAAGAAAGCACTAGGTGTGACATTGGCAGAAGATAGAAGGGAGCTCTAAAGTCATGGAGAAACCATGATGACTAAGATGTATATTAAAACAAGGCATCAGCTAAATTAATGCAACAAAATTAAAATCACTGTTATATTATTGTATTTAGAATCATCTTGAAGTTTTGATTGGCATCGTTATAAGATATTATATATAAACGCTTAACACAACCAAAATATTAAAAAAAAATAACTTAGCTCTTCACTTTTGTTACTATCGGATTGCCTTTTTTATCTTTGTGTAAACATAACAGATGAATTGAATTTTGGATAAGACATAGCCTTAAATGAATAGAATTGTGAGATATGAGAAACTATTAATACAATGTCGCACTAAAACCCTGGAGATATGTAAGCATGTACTTCCGATATATCAAAAAAATTAAATTAAAAAAATTAATTGTCAAGAATCTGTTTTTTTGTATCATCGACAGGTTTAGAAAATCTACTATATTGATCCACCAGAATGAAAAAAGTTGAATGATATTTAAATAAATAAATTACATCTGTTAAAATGAGTAACTAGAAGCGGATTAAGGCGTATTTATTTAATGAAAAAATATTAATAATTAAATGATGACAATCCTATGATAGAGGGTTGAAATGCAAAATAAATTTCTTTGATCTTGGCCTGAATTTTGATCTAATAATGCAGTTTTCTTTAGCGACCCAGATTCAGACAAAATAGGTCGGCATTTCAAATATTTCCTTTGTTTTCCGTATCCGACGAAATGGAATGAAAGCTCTATTTATGGTTTGAGATTTCTTTTCCAATATTTATAATGCTTTTTAGAAATAGTACGCACCGTCATCATACACGATAAATATTTAAAGAAGTAAAATAAAACAAAATTATTGTATCGAATCTTGTGCAGAGTAAAATGAAGATAAACAAATATTTTTATAACCTATGTATTCCTTACCTACTAAAAGCAAAAGAATTAATGAAAAATAAATTAAAGAGAATCTACCTACATCCTTTATATTTTAAACACGTATTATAAAATTTGCACGCGTAGATCTTTAGTAACTTTTAGTCATATTTTATCAATTTGTGTATTAATAAATGTATAGATAAATACATTTATTAATACATAAATCGTCGTAGCTTTTTTAATATAACTTTTTGAGTTCTATAACTTCTTTATAGAAAGAAGGTATTTGAATATCTCTAACCGTTACGGCAGCATTCGTAAAAAACGCATCGCTCGACCCTTTTTACGTCGACTTTAGTTATAAAATAGGTCACCATGAAAAGCCTGTTTTTAACAGAATAATAAACATATATCTTATCCACCCGAAAGTTCATTCTAAATATTGGTGAATAAATTTTTGAAATGGGATGCTTAAAACTTAAAACTTAATGCGGAAACATAAAACACTGAACACTACAAAAAACACAATTAAACAATAAATATTTTTAAGTATGTTTGTACAAAATATGTATATAAAGGCACAAAAGTTAATCTCTTAATTCAAATCGAAAGTAAAATTTATTTATAGTTTTAATAGGCCTAAAAAAAATGGAAAAAACCAAACATATTATATAAAAAAAATATTTTATATCAATATCAAGGATTTACTACTTGAATGGATCCCTTATCGGAGATCTTTAAATATTCTGTGGTTTAGTTTATTCGTACGCTTGATATAGATAGATACCTACTAAGGAATGACTTTGTGATGGTCGACATAGAGATAGATTTAATAAATTTAGAAAATCTTAAAATAATAATATTCAAAAAAGTCAAGTATGGACATCAAAAATATATTTCTTTTGTTTGGAATTGTTTAAAAGTAAAAGCCTGATATATTTCTTCTTAAGATTCTATGTATTACAAGAGGCTAACAAAATATTGAATATTCAGCTATACAAGTAATATTTCTTAGATCTTTATTATACCATAGATATAATTCTGTGTTAAATTAATATCGTTTGCCAATCCTAATAGACTCGACCTTGTGAGTAGGTGCGAACGAGCCTTTATTATTTATGAATCGGAACAGCAAGTCTCGCGTGTAGCGGGTGCTTTACTGTTATTTTAACGAAACGGACCAATCACAGGCGCGCTTTGCCTTCGACGGGTTGAGCCGGAGGCGACCGTCCTGATGACTGAATCCGGCCAATGGCGAGCGCCGGCGGTGAGGTCATCGCGCATAGGATGAGTCACTGCACTAGCGTGGATTTCGGAGGTATGGTGAAATCGTTACTATAAAAGGAGCGAACACGATATACTCTCCCCCTTCAGTTCGAGACCAGACCCGCGAGCGGGAGCGCTGCCCGACAGACTACCGACAGAGCCATGAGTTCCAAAACATCATTTGCAGACGGAGTTGCTGCCCGGGCGTATGGAGGAATCTACCATTCATCAGTACCAGAGAGGATCATACCGCCACTGTGTAACAGCTAAGGAACACATTTATATTATCTATCGATTAATTATTTTCACTATTGAAATGTATTTATTTTGTTAAGATTTAAAATCGGAGCAATAATGTATAATTAATATCACGATTTCTTGTGTGATCTTGGCTCAATTCGTACGGGAATATCTCCCAAACGAATATATTTTGATGCATGGAGATTTTCATACCATTTATATTAACAATTGATTTTACGGAGCTCTATAAGCAGTGCTTAATAGATTCATAATAATTGTCGACGCGTTATGTATTGCATAACCAGATATCAATCCAAATCGTACGAGAAATTCTTCCGAACGAATATATTTTAAAGTATGGGGATTTTCATACTATTTTTACTAATATTAGGTCCATACATATGAAATTGGCGTTTAGTATGGGAGGAACATAAACCGATTTTTTTTTATTATAATATATTTATTTAATCAAATTATGTACCATTGCTATCTATGCACTTTTGCCATCTCATAGGTACTTCATCGATCCCTTTACTAAAAAAACCATTCGGACGGGAATCAATAAAATCTTTGAAGGCGGTTTGGACTGCCCCATCGGAGTTGAATTTTTTCCTTTGCAAGAAGTTATCCAAATTTCAAAAAAAATGGTAACCTGTTGGGGCAAGGTCCGGAGAGTACGGTGGATGTCTTAGACATTCCAATTGAAGCTCCTCTAATTTGGTAGCCGTCTGTTGTGCAGTGTGTGGTCTAGCGTTATCATGAAGCAGCAGTGGCCTAGAGCGATTAACCAGCCTCGGTTGTTTAGCAGCTAGCTTTTCCATCATGGTTTGCAGTTGCTGACAATAGACATCTGCCGTAATCGTCTGGCCAGATTTAAGAAAGCTGTAGTGAACGACACCAGCACTAGTCCACCAAACGCTCACAACTAACTTTTTTGGAGTCAATTTTCGCTTGGGGCATGGTTTAGCTGGTTCGGCAGGGTTCAGCAATTGCGATGAGCGCTTCCGATTATCGTACAGGATCCACTTTTCATCACAGGTAATGATTCGATTTAAAATCCCTTCATTATTGTGCCGCTTGAGTAATACAACGCAGCAGTCAACGCGCGTTTGTTGATTTACTTCACTCAATTCGTGAGGTACCCACCTTTCAAGCTTTTTCACCTTACCAATTTTCTTCAAGTGGATTAAAACAGTTTTATCACTAACACCGCAGCCTGCAGCTAACTCGGATGTGGTTTGCGACGGATCCGCTTCCACAATAGCCTTCAATTCTTCATTATCAACTTTGGTCTCCGGCCGTCCACGGGGCTTGTTCTGCAGGTCGAAATTTCCAGAACGAAAACGTTGGAACCAAAAAAGCACTGTGTTTTCTTTTGCGGCACCGTCGCCATACACATCATTAATCCTTAGAGCCGTTTCTGCAGCACTGGTGCCACGGTGAAACTCGTACTCGTAAATAACGCGATATTTCAAGTTTTTCATTTTGTAAACTGAGTGACGCAAAGAAAAAAACAATTGAGGAAAAAACAAATGAATTATAATTTTCAAAACACAAATACATGAGTAAATAGCTGTATAAATTTGGATTTGGAATTCCTAACCAAAGAGAAGATATTTGAGATCAAATTGCCAGTACGGCAAAACGCCAATTTCATATGTAAGGACCTAATA
>JADDOH010020243.1:0-11842 GCA_016648135.1 Agrypnia vestita | reverse complement strand
TGAGTGTGTGTGTGTTTGCATATTTTGATTAAATTTATCAAAATTCCTGAAACATTTCTCATCGTGTCTTACTTCATAGACATGGGCGTTACTGCTAATCGTAAATGTGTTTTTTTATTATTAAGATAAAATATATCATAAAAAATACAAAAGCGTAGAAATAGGGAACGAAAATGCTGAGACCATTGAAAGTTCCACTCATTGGGCAAGGAAAATGTAATCTTTTCGATTTTCGAGAATGTTCTTGATGTCAGGAACCATTTTAAATTGCTGGAACAGTGCCAGCTCCATTTAGAGGCAATCATTGTCATGTCTTCGAATACAGATGAAAGCCCTCATGATGAGTTATACCCGCCCTCGTGGTGTCTGTTGGCGGGACGTTAACACGGTGGCAAACATATCGGAGAAAATGAAAAATCATTCTGCTTTATTATATTATACGTCCGCTTATGGTATACCCCTTATATTTTATTAGTTTCGTTGATATACTCGTCCTTTTTAATAATTATATTTAATAAAATCAATTCTGGTGAAAATAGCATCAGTTTTGAATTCTTGGTACACTGAGAAACTAATCGTGTGCAGTTTTTATATTTCCTTCTTTCGTGTAGGTTTATTTATATATTATTTCAGATTTTTACTTTTACTGTATTTAAGTACGTGTGTTTTTATTTTTGTTACATTTTTTTTTTTTTTTTCTAAATTGCGTTATTTCTGATTCCTCACTTTTGTTTATTTTTACTCTATTTTTTGTATAAATTAATTACAACTGGCCCTCTTATTTAGCATATCCATGAAAGATGCTGTTTCGATATGAACTATATATAGCAGTAGTTAAATTTTCCGTTCCTTCCAGTTTTTCTTTCCGTTTTTTTTCTGAAATTCAGAAAACGTTGGAAATCGGTAGGTGAAAGGCCTGGCGAGTAAGGTGGGTGACGGGGAGTTTTCGGTCGAACCTCCTGTAATTTTAAGACGTCCAGTGTGTGGGCGAGTGTTGTCGTGGAGAAGTAGTGAACTAGAGTAATTGACAAGTCTCGATTGTTTGATAGCGAGCTTGACCAACATTCTTTTCAATTTTCAACAGTTTAACTCTGCAGTTATTGATGTGCTAGATTTCAAGAAGCTGTTATAAATTATACTTAAAAAGGTCTACCATAATGTCACAGTTTTTTTTTACTCAATTTGTATCTGGTACTTTGTTTAGCTACTTTTCTGGCTCCAACCACTGCGACGAACGTTTCCGATTATTATACAGAATCCACTTTTCATCACAAGTAAACATCTGATTTCGAATTTCCTTATTTATGTGTTGACTCTACAAATTAAGGCAAGCTCCCACGCGAGTCGCTGTTTTCCTTCAGTAAGTTCCTACGGTTACCTCTTCGTGAGCTGCTTATTTTCCCAATTTGACATAAATTAACACAATCATAATCATTTTGTCATTGACGTTGAAGGCTGTAGCTAATTCTGAGATGGTTTGAGATGAATCTGCTTCCACTATACCTTTCAATTCATCAGCGTCAACTATAGTCTTAGTTCGTCCACGGACCTTATTGTTAAGGTCAAAATTTCCAGAACTGAAGCGATGAAAAGCGATGAAACCAAAAACTCACAGTGCGTGAGTTTTTGGTTTGATCACTTCCACGACGGAACTTTACAAAGGAAAAAACAAGCGGCGCGAAAATTAATGACTAACAAATTTTGGAAAAAAAATGTCATAGTTTTAATATGACCTTCACTTTGATTTGGAATTTCGATTTGAATGCAAGTTATCGAACTTCCAACTATTGACCAGTATTGATAATGGCAATTTCGTAGGTAAAAGAATCTAACATGCATGTAAAATTCAAATTGCGCCAAAAATGATCAAGCAACCTAAATTAGCCCTTTTTAATAATTTTCTTTAGGCTAAGATCAGATTCACATTCGATCATTCATTCAACTGAATAATATATTTATTTTACATTATTTCAAATTATGAAATATTATACCAAAATAGATATAGATAATTTTTAAGCATCATTGTCAATAAAATAATTGAAATATTAAATATTGGTTTGTATTACTATTATTTCCGAAAAATGATTTTCAATAAATCAATTGAATAAAAATATAATAATAAAAAGATTATTTGAAAGTATAAAAAACAAAGATATCTCTTTATTCGCACGATTTTGGCAACTAAAGCCCTACTGTGAAAAAGAAAATAACTTTATAAGAAGGATTAGAGGAATCGAGCTTAATCCGATCGTATCTTGTATCAAATATTTTTCTACACAACCGAGATTATATATTTTCCAGAAAGGAGGGATTATGTTTTTGTGAAATATTGCATAATACTTATTAAATTATCTTGTACATTTTTTTCCTTTTAATTATTTTCTTAACCATTTATATTTATGACGTCATGCCAAACAGCAGTTTTATGGCGTGGTTATACATTTTTAACAAATAACTTTTACATTCATTATCTTTAATTAATATTACTGGATATTGATTCGAAAGTGAGAAACGAACCTTGAGAGTGAGATATATTATTTAATCGAAACATTGGGAGTGTTAAATATTTTATAATTCTTTTTAAATATATTTACAATATTTTCATCGTTTATAGCTTATTATTATACTATTTTAAACACATGGTTGGAAAAATCTGTTTCTCTTCATGGCCACTTTATTATTTGATGTAGGTACTTCCTGAGTACTTCGTGATAGCCTGAGTGTCATAAACATAAACAGTTAGTGGAGAAACGACAGCTGATATGATACTAGCACATAAAACGGAGACCACCAGACCACACGGTACAGCAGGCAATTTATCTGGGGATTCATCGACAATCATCAAGAGGAAGACCAAAAAACTCCTGGATGACTCAATGCTCCAAAATCCTACACAGAAACAGCCTGGAAGAAAGCGATACCCAGAACTGAAGAAAAGACAGCCTTAGAACTAGAAGAGCCGACCCCAATAGCCCACCCAGGAAATGAGTTCAGAGGACGGAATTAGAAGAATCAAATGTCTTTGGTGTCCATTTCATCAAAGTTAGTGATGGTGTTCGACATGTGTGGCTTCCGCCGCTTACTGAAACACACCTAAATGCGCCCAGTGTGCACGGAGTACTTGCTGCTCCATTCAAGGTGTTTCTTTATTCTCTCTTTGACCACGTTAACAGATGTTCTAATATTATTTTGAGCTCTTATTTTGGCAGATCATACAAGTACTTAAGAATACAAGCATTTTTCGACATCGAGAATTTCAGTGGGTAATAAAATCGATTTTTTGTATCCCAGTTACTTACATTTTACTCTTTATGTCTGTAATACTAAAAAAAACACAGCGTTATGTACCTATTTACGTACATCGAATACCAAAAGAAGCCCGGATGTCAGAGGCAGATTCTTTTCTTACATGCATATACCTTCTGATGCATCTCCGCATAGCCAGTTCTTAACTTCAACTGATCTAGAGACAGTCATTTTACCACAAACGCACCCTTTTACGCTGGAGAGGCCATCCATTCTATCCGCTAAATGGATATGCATATATTATTTTTTAATGTTTTACTTTAATTTAAATCATAGTTTAAACTGTGACACCAACTCAACAATTTTTAAATTGGCTGTGAATTTTTATTATAAGTGTTCTCAATATTAAAAAAAAGTAGAAGTGTTCTTTCATGGGATACCTGTCACGTCAATATTTTTACTATTATCAGACTAAGCTAAACGCTTGTGCATATGAATATGAAAAAAATATGATAAATGAAACTAATTGACTGGTCTGGAATGAGGTTATCATTATTTATATCGCTTAGTTAAATATTATAGTTATGCGGTGACTAAATCCTCTTATATTCTCTACTTTGCTAAAAATCTCTGGATAAAATAATTAATTAGTAGAAAAAACCCTAAACGTTGAAATTAAGTTTTCGTGTATCCCAATTATAATAATTTCGTTGTCTGTCCGAACGTCCGTCGCAACTTCGCGTAACGTCCGTAACTTCTTTTATTTTTTACATAAATACTTATTCCTTAGAAAGCGATGGGTAAAAATACCACCATTTTTGATAGGTTACAGCCAGTAATATAATATTTTGTAAATATGGACTCTCCAGCGTAGAGGATTGCTTGAGTGGTCATTTTTATCCTGACTCCATGATTGGCTATGTGGAGATACATTACAAGATATATACATGTTAGAAAATAACCCGCCCCTGACATCCGGACTCCTTTCGGTCTTTGATGCATAAATAGGCATAACACTGTGTTATGCCTATTTATGCATCAAAGACCGAAAAAAGTTAGTAACTTACAAAAGTAAGATTTTATTATGTACTTAAATACTCGATGTCAAAAAATGTTCGTGGTATTAAGTACTTCAATAGACTGCCAGTATATATAAGAATTCAAAATAATGTTAAAAAAATCGTGCGTTTACTAATTAATGTAGGTGCCGTAGAAGTTATACATAAAAACTCAAATAAATACAAAATTATCTATTAATTACGCTCAAACTATCAAACTATTGAATTGTAAAAATCTACACTACCGTTGTTGAATATTTTATTGGTATTCATGAAAAGAATAAAAGCTCATATTAAAACAAACGTAATCTCAAATATCTAATAATTAGAGGACACACAATCAGCGCTCGGCCTATGTTGTTTAATAAATGGGCCGCAAAACCACGTCCCGCAAGGTGATAACGAACCAAAACCTTTATATATAAAAACAAAAGGTTTTAGGATGAATTTACTTGAGCAACTAGAAATAAATAAATATAAAAAGGATCCAAATATTAAACTTTTAAATAATCAACAAAAAATGATCTTCTCTCCACTTCTAAATATTTTAAAAAAACCAATAATCAAGGACAAAAATTAAAATAATATTTATAAATAACACTTGCAGAAAACGGGGAATTTTGATAACTAAGCATAACGTTAACCGAGGCACCTTTAATGATAAGTGCCCGGGAAAAAACGTACATTACTACAGGGCTTCACCACAAATATCTAATTACTCTAAAGGGGAAGGGGTAACTTAAAATTGTATAAATAAGTCGTTTGTACGTGGTATATCCACTGTTTGATAATGGCCTTACAAGCCGAAACAGCTGTATCACATAAAAATACTGAACCCGTAGAACTTAATAATGATATTTATTAAAATTTAATTTATTTTAAATTTCGCTAAAAATAAATATGGAGTTCTACAAATTAAACACAAAAACCATAAATAAATGTTTTAATCCACTTGAAGCAAATTGGTAAGGTGAAAAAGCTTGAAACGTGGGTACCTCACTAATTAAGTGAAGCAAATCAACTAATTAAGTGAAGCAAAGCAACGTAATGCAGCGTTGACTGCTGCGTTGCATTACTCAACCGGCACAATAATGAAGGGATTTTAAATCGAATCATTACCTGTGATGAAAAGTGGATCCTGTACGATAATCGGAAGCGCTCATCGCAATGGCTGAACCCTGCCGAACCAGCCAAACCATGCCCCAAGCGAAAATTGACTCCAAAAAAGTTACTTGTGAGCGTTTGGTGGACTAGTGCTGGTGTCGTTCACTACAGATTTCTTAAATCTGGCCAGACGATTACGGCAGATGTCTATTGTCAGCAACTGCAAACCATGATGGAAAAGCTAGCTGCTAAACAACCGAGGCAGGTTAATCGCTCTAGGCCACTGCTGCTTCATGATAACGCTAGACCACACACTGCACAACAGACTGCTACCAAATTAGAGGAGCTTCAATTGGAATGTCTAAGACATCCACCGTACTCTCCGGACCTTGTCCCAACAGATTACCATTTTTTTCGAAATTTGGATAACTTCATGCAAAGGAAAAATTCAACTCCGATGGGGCAGTCCAAACCGCCTTCAAAGATTTTATTGATTCCCGTCCGAATGGTTTTTTTAGTAAAGGGATCGATGAACTGCCTATGAGATGGAAAAGTGCATAGATAGCAATGGTATATACTTTGATTAAATAAATATATTATAATAAAAAAAAATCGGCTTTATGTTCCTCCTATACTAAACGCCAATTTCATATGTAAGGACCTAATATCATTGAGTATTATTTATTTTTTATTATACATTAAAATTATAAAAGCCTGTTAAACGTCGCACATACCGGGCGTCCATTAATGTTTCGCGGCTTAGCCAAGCCCTAGTATATATAGTATACTTTTGACGGGCCATGTAGAAGCGGTGATGACTTGTTGATGGAATGTCGATTAGCTTCCACATTTCCATTTTCACGTCGGAGATTCAAGCCTTTCTGCAGACGTCAAATTTATTATTTTTATATAATATTTTTTTTTATGTAATACTTTAATTATTTTTTATATTTTATACCTGAAATTGTCTTAATAGTGGTTCGTCATGTTGTCTTAATAGTGATTCCAATAGGTGGCCAAAGCCGTCAACACATATACAAACACATATCGAGGATAGACAGCCAAAGGGCATTAGTGATTATTTCTAACTTTACAGGAGAGCAAAACAAAGTTTTGTCAATCTGATTTTATCAATATTTATTTTAATACTAAACGATTTACATATTTACATTGGATAAAATTTATTTTGTTCTCCTGTAAAGTTCGAAAAAATTAATACTGCCCGTTTGGTTGAGGAAACTCCATAAGCAAAAAAATATAAATAATCTAAACAGTGACATCTTGAATTTATTTTCTTCAAAAGAAATTAATATTCCAAGACCGTAGTGTCTCCCACGAACAAAATGCCACAACCCCATTTTAATATCAAATAAAAATAGTTCATTTTTTCTTTTCATTAAATTCGGCACCCTTATCACATTCCGTACACCCTATTCCACCATTGATCGAGCGCGCGATATTCCCCGATTCTTCATCCCCGCTCCCCGCTCCCCGGCGCACCCCTTCCCGCCCGCCCCTACAGCCGAACACACTGCTGACAGATGCAAACCCCTAAATGTCTTGTAGTCACATATCAAAAGGATGACGCAAACTTGACTTCGGCCGCACACACGTACCTATTGGAAATTCAGGGAAGTGTTTTGGTAGAAAAAATATATTTATTTATACATTGCTCCATTACAGTCACATTGAGCAGTCACATTGAGCTCATTTTTATATAAATATTGCTTTTATACTGATTATTTCTTATGTACTAATCCTGTTTTTTTTAATTTTGTTTCTGGAATTTATGCTGCTGTACTTATTATGCTTTGTTTTTATATATATGCTTGTGTACTTTTTTGATTTAAATGAATAAAGAGTGTTTGGTGGTGTGGACAGTGAATGGGTTTTTGCAGCCAGAACCTTGCGGCGATCGCTCTTTACACGGCGCCGCACGGGGATGGCTTTAATAAGATAAAAATGTCAACCTGGTGACGCAAGAGTAGGGCCGATATGGGAGCCGTCAGCTCATAGAACGGCCCTGGGAAAGTGGTGAGTCCCATTCACTGAGCTTATGGTACAGGCCTTTCCATTTAAAAAATACAATCGAAGTAGTATGTGTAAGCCATGCGTACGAGGCACATTTTTTTGTTGTGTTGATGTTTGTACCCGCAAATACCAACAAAACAATGTGCGTCATACGCATGGCTTACTCATACTAACTCGATTGTATTCCTTAAATCGTAAGACCTATTATACTAGTGTTTGCTCGCTGGACACTATAACTGGCGCAGAGCCTCTTAGGCCTTCCCGGAATTATCAATATAATAGAATGGTCTAATACTTATATCCTGTTAATAATATTATTTTAAATTTTTTTGTTAACGGGGAATAAGTATAAGACTATTTTTATTACAATTAAAATATATACTTCAACATACTTTTTACAATACAAAAACATTTATTAGGGCGATCGTCTGGCAATGCGAGAAAAAATCACACTTTTTTATATCTTTCTTCACTTTCATTTTGTATCATATTTTTGTACGGAAACAAATTTAAATTACAATTTATTCATCAGGTTTCATATCTTAAAATACGGATATTATCTTAAGTGACAAAAAATAAATATTTAACTGTAAATAGTTATAGATATTTCATAAGAACCATATGTTTTTCCGAGAAACGATTCTCTGCCCTATACCTCCGCGGGTACAGGTCGTTCTCCTGATGACGTTAAATACGTCTTCAACGAAACGTCGATAATTGTTTCTCGACATACGGTTAGTATAAAATATCCGTAACCATTTACAGTTACATAATAATAATAACCTTTTCTATTTAAAAAATAAATAATTTTATCAATTAATTAATGACGAAACCTACGATATTTTTAAAGTGAAGAAAATTGAGCTTGTGACATGTTTTTTTGCCATAATGTTACAAAGTAAACGATATTCATAAATTCATTTAAATTATTGCAAAATCTGTCAGTCAGATGTAAAAAAATTGTCAAATATGTAAAAAAAAAGCTGAAAAAATGGTACACAATAAAGTGTTTTTTTAACATGAATCTTAATTAAATTATTGGTTAGTTTTGCAATAATTTTAATAAATTAATGATTATCGTTTACTTTGTAATTTAATTGAAAAAAATTCATTTCACAAGTCATTCATCCATACAAAGTCCACAAAGTGAACTAAATTTCTCAATTTCTTTTCTTTGGTTCTGTTATTTATAAATTGATAAAATAATTTACTTTGTTTCGTTTTAGGAAGATATTTGTACTAAAAATATGTGGCACCTTATGAATAAATTATAATTTGATACCTTCTGTACAAAAATGTGATACAAAAAGGAGAACCTATGAGAAAAAGTGATCAAAAACTCAAATTACTAGACGATTGTCTTAACAGGATATTATTACCATTGTTATTCTTATCAAAATAATATATTTTTCATCAAACTTTGTATAACGTGTAAAGAATTAATAAAAGTCGTCATTCCCAACGAATATATCATTACCATTTGTTAACTTATTATGTATAAGTTAAAGAATGTATTTTAATATTAATATTACACCACGAAGTAACTGCCGAATAAATGTATTATTTTATTTAATTTCAAATAAGTATTATGCAATTACAAATCCAAAAAAACACAGGTTCTGTCAACAATATATTTTGAATTTTGTATAATAATTGAAGAAATATCATTAAAAAATTAAGTTCAATTGGATGTACATAAACATATATCTGTCGTAAAAATTAATACGCGTTATCTGAGCATGCTCTAAGCGTAAGCAATTTAGAACTTTTTACAATAATAACGTGTTTTCTTTTCTTTTTTACAATTTGAAACGTTCAAGTTCTTTATTTTCAACACAATAATACGTGACAAATGAATTTAATGAATTTCACTAGGATTGCATACGCATGCTCACAAAAAAAATATTTGGCAAAATTTAAAAAAATCGGCAATTTATTATTTTACTACGCCAATGGATATTACCCCTCCGAACAAATACTCACATTTCGTGACCCTCCCTTTTCAAATCTTATTCTACCCTACTTTAGGGCGCAAAATGACCCGTAACACCCACACAGAATATCCACAACTAACTAACCATTAAATTCAAGGTTTCCTTTTACTCGGAGGTAAGCAAAAAATATTGAAAAAAAAAGTTGACAAATTGGGAGCCAGAATTATTTTGCAAATTGATCAAAATTGTCGACGATTTGAAATATGTTAGAACAAAGATTTCGGGAAAACATTTCCACCGCATTTATTGATTGGTCTTCATGTGACCAATTATTATATCAGGGTCAAGCAATTTTGTTAGTCTACATTATATTTTTAATCCACCTAGTGAATAAATGGAGACATTACATATAAAAATTGACAATAAAAATTGGGGGCATGAGCGCGTTAGAAGTTATATATTTGGCATATATAAAAACCGCAAGTTGTGTTATATATCTTGCATTGGAACGTAGCTGTTAATAAGATCTTAACTGGTCCAGCGATGTTCCAACTCAAAGTATACAACACAAACTAGAAATACCATCAATGATAATTCTCCATTGAAGGATAAAAAATCTAATATACACATCTAATGTGGGTATAAAAGCAAAGGCAACAATATCCAATAGTGTTTCTGGGATTTATATAAAAAACCTGTCACTACTCAAGGCAATTTGGAAAACTAAATGTAATTAAAAATTTTAAAACAATTTAAAATTTTAATTAGATGTAGCCGCCTCAGATTAACTTTTATATATGTTGCGTCGTAGAACTGGTGCCAAAATGGTTCGATTAGGTTGCAATCGAAACCAAGTTCCACTCGTTTCACCGACTAACCAAAAGTGAAGCATGAGAATGTGGGGTTTTCAATTGTGTGGTATGAAGGCATGTCAAATAAAAAAATATTAAAAATAACAGACATATAAATATGATTAAAGCTCTTTGATAGCATGAGTATTCTGTGAAATTAAAGCAGAAAAATGTCAGTTGACAAGAATTTACAATTTATTTAAATTTAAAAGAAATTAAAATTAGTTATACATTGATTTTTAGATAAACATAAAGGTAGTGAGATGGGATGTACATCCTCGTACAAATAATTAAATAAAAAATTTATCAAAACTATTAAATTATTGATATTGACCCGTACAAAGACAATTTCCAGAAAATAATGTTATTTAATTCACGGCTGTTATAAAAACTTTAAAAGGTGATTTCTTCCGAAAATGATGATGAGTGAAAAACAAGAAAATTGTTTTTTTTTTTAAATAGAGATGTGAACACGGATTTCGTGTCACATCAATATTCTTACTATTTTCAAATTTAGCTAAACGCTTGTGCTATGAAAATAGGACTAACTTGTTGTCTGGAGTGAGATTCGAACCTGCGACCTTTGGATCACGAGGCGAGAGTCAATAAGAACAACAAGCTAATTGGGTAGTTATTACTTAGTAACACGATCACACGAAGAGGCTATGAGAAATTCATTATGGCAACACATCTTGGTAGGGCTTTCTTTGACAATCCATCAGATTTTAGGCATAACCCGTGTAATTACGATTGATACATCCATCAATAAAATCTGCCGGGTAATTCTCCGACGAAAACGTAAAATAAACTTGTAGCAATTTTGCTAGAAAGTCAACTCATAATGTCGCCGCGTGGGAGCCATTTCCCCGCGGGATTTACGGCCCTATTAAACAAAAACAACAAAAATTAGACACTTTTGTTTAACAAACAAACATACTGCTTCTAAGATATCCGTCAAAAAATGTTAATTAAGCAATAAATACCCAACCGGGGCCGCAAATAACTCGTGAGATCTTTCTAGTTAACCATCTTCAACGAATGCCTTGTGTCAACCGGATCTGACAATTCATAGAGAATCGACGACGGCTTCCCATAGACAAGGGCGAGCGCTTAAAGCGTAGTTAGACCGACACGGGTAGGTACCACTATTATAGTGCGGGGCATGATGTGGCTTCTCTGGTTAAATGAAATATCACAATGTGTATAAATATATTTCTTTAAAATAATTTATAAATATAAATATATTTATTTTATATATATCTATACATATATATATATATATATATTATATATATATGTTTCTTTTAAAATTTTTTATAATTCTTTTAAATTGCTGTATGTTTAATATCAGATACTGCTACTTTTGCTATTTAGATAAATCGACATCAACACTCTCACTTTAGTATGAAGTGGTCATTTTATCAAGTGAATTTTTTTTATATAATTTACTAATATATATAGGTATAATATTTTTATTTTATTTTTTAACATACAGACCGTCAACAGGTCATTGATGACCCTCATAGATGGTCATTTAGTGACATGAGTGTACAAGTTTGAGTATGTTGTGAACATTTGAATATGATAATATATAATACACTTAGTACACTTTTTACGG
>JADDOH010020242.1:0-12243 GCA_016648135.1 Agrypnia vestita | reverse complement strand
TTGATGATAATTGAATCTATCAAAATCTTGACATCTCAAAACATCTGACATTTAGAAATATATTAAATTTCTGTAAGTATAGTGTTATGTTATATGTTTTAATTCGTCTTTAATTATTGTTATATTTTACAAAGAAAGGGAGTATAGTAAAAACTTGGTTCTTATGGGTTACTTTTTTAATTAATTTTTTAATGCCACAGTACGACTATATATCAGGGCCAATAATGCTAATTTGTATATTAAAAAATTAAACTTTAATAAATATAAAACCCGACAGACGTTGTCCTGCCCGAACGTTGACTTTTCGTTTGGGTGGCATAAATCCTAGAGCCCGACTGCATCGCCATCTACCGGGTCCAGTTGCAAATCTAAACCATCCAGGGACCCACTCGAACGCACACAAAAATTTCATTAAAATCGGCCCAGAGGAGTTGAGTGACATACACACGTACAGAAGAATAAAATAAGTAAAGATAAGATGCTGCTAAATACATACTTAAGGGGTCCTTTATCATTTTGCATAAAATCCTTATCACTATCCATCAAAATATTTAGACATAAAGCAACGTAAATTACTTTGTATACAGTCGGGCTCCACGTCTGGTACTAATACAAACTGTTGTTAAAAAAATTAACACGAGCTTGTAAATTTTGAAACAATAATGCTAACTAAACACTTCGAAAAAGTAGTAAATAAATCGCGCTTTATTACAAGGAAATATTTTTACTTAGGATTGGTTTTACTCGGTTTAGAACAGAATTAAAAAAAAATCTATTATAAAAAATATGTTAACAAGGGAATTTAACTATGCAAGAATAATTACTTTACCGACAGTATAAATTTTTCTTAAACATACGCGAGAGGAGACATTCTTTGAGGCTCCTAAAGAATGAGCTTAGTATAACTCTGTACATTTTTATATTCAGTGATTGGGGCCTATTTTTTAGTTACGCCCCTGATGATGAGGTCAAAAGGTTAAACATTATTGAATATAATTTATCCAACACGAGCATCTTGTCTATGGATCAAAGCGAAACATTAACTACATGGACCAAGGAGTTTCAGAACCTTGAAATCACTGGGGTCCCCGATCAGAAAAAAGACTAGGTTGTTGTCCACAACCGAGCCGCTTTTTTTGTGGTTTTTGAGATACGGTTTCTGGATATCAGAGAAAGCTTACACGTAGAGGTCGATTTTGTTGCACGCGAGGCTCAGAAGAATCCTGTAACCTGTCATGTTATTCAGGGGAGAAGCCAAAGATGAAATCATTTCTCTAAAATGAAGTTCGAAGAAATTTTAGCGGATCTTCTAACAAATCATAATGAAACGTATTCAGGTCAGCGATTAAAGTAAAGTCAAGCCCCACCTACTACACTACTGATAATGCACCAAATTCCAAACGGATCACGAGATAAAGACCCTTAGCATTAAGTACACAATGATGAAAATTATATAATGATAAATAAACTACACAAGCTAAGCCTGACAACTTCCGTACCTTCCAATTTCATTATTAACTATGCATGGAGACTTGAGTGATCTGAAAATTATCAAGGTACTAGATGATCTCCCATTTATGTTCAGAGCCCGGTGGAAACCAACATGGACAGATGTCAGTTCGACTCGATGTACGAGTAGGTACATTGACTACAAAAACCCCTATGTTGAAGTTATTCACAGGATTTTGTTAATAAAACTCCTGTTTTTTGGTATTTATAAAGATTTCCATATGTGGTTCTCATCTCACATCTCTAATTAGTAAAGATTTAGTGGTTTTATGTCTGATTAGTTGGTTTTTCCTCGTATATTATTAGGATATTTCTATTAACCTAATATCTCTATTGTACGCTGATGATGTAATTATATTTACCTGATCCAGTTTAGTCTGTTGACGTCATTCAGACATACCACTAAATAAATATATAGAAATGCTTTGCACTGAGGTAAAATATAAAAAAAAGCAGTGTTAGCCGATTGGTTATTGCCAGTAGAATTTTATTATGTTTGAATGGCCTGCGCCTCTTATTATTTTTATGTGCAATCCGTTTAACATATACGCTAGAGATATGTCTTACACAGGCGCTTTGCTATTACGAGTGTGTGGAAATAGGAAAGTTATAGCACACATACTATTAATCATTTTACTATATATTAATAATACCAGGGAAACGTTGGAGAGTTGTGCCATAGTTTTGCACAGTTCCTAAAGAGTAAGGCTGTATGGAATATTAGGTTCAGGCAGAGAGGGGGTGAGATGTTATGCGGGGTCCAGACAGAGAGAATGAATGTGGGATGACTTTATTTTATATTCAGGCAGCAACTGAAAAAAATGGGATTCAACATAGTTCACATTTATATCGGAGGGCGGTGTCTATGTCTTGCGCACGATATTTGGCTTAGGTCGTTCAATGTTTGTACAGAAAGCAGACAGACATACCAACATTCAGTTTTACAAATATGGATAGGTGTCTTCCATTTACAACCGTTTTACGTTTACCATTCACTCTAATCGATCTGTCACCATCTCAGCTTCCAATTTTTCATTCTATCGCAGCCTTACATCCTCCTATCACTTCTCACTTCAGTCGTCATTCAGTCGTCTACTCTTCCAACTTTTCAACTTCTTTGAACGATTATCTGTTTCTTGTACATTATCGTTATCTATGCTATATATCTTTTGTGAATTATTGCAAAATTAATCACTCTCACCTGGGTAAAGTTTTTGGTTAAATCGAAATAATCTCACTGCCCGCATGTGTCAGTTTTGCACTGTGTGACATGAAGGTGAGAATGAGAATGCGAAAGTCAATTGAAATCCTGATCGACCCACTGTGTCATGAGGTCATATATCATAATTAATTTAATTAGATAATTTATATCATCTGGGATGACTAAAGATATTGTTAGGATATAAAGACAAGGATGGCAACAAATTTTCTGAGTAAGGAAATCATAAAGATACAGCTTCAATTGTCATGGAAAAGATATGCATCACCACCCAGGTGTTATCTTGAGTTAGAGATTGTCTTTTTGGAGGTTTAAAGTGTACAAGAATTCATTTTCTCTAATTTTATAGAATATACTTTACTTTTCCAAGTTAGTCTTTTCATTACAGATTCTGAGTTTATTTTTTTTTACTCTAAAGCATTGAACATACAATCAGATATACTTAAATCGGTTAGAGAATTATCCCTGGGCCTTAAGATCCTAAATAATGAGTTTAGTTTAACTCTGTACATTTTTATATCCTGTGACTTAGGCCAATTTTTCTAGTTATGTCCCTGATGATAAGGTCAAAAGGTTAAACATTATTGAATCTAATTTATCTAACACACGCATCTTGTCTAAAGATCAAAGCGAAACACTATATGGACCAAGGAGTTTCAGAACCTTGAAATGATAAGCCATCTTCATGGCACTTCGTTTTAGACATTTCTGTATTTGGCATTTGACTAGTGAGCTTAAAGATTATTTGTAATAAATTAACGGTACTAAAATAAAGTGTAACAAACGATTTTTGTAACATCAGATCTGTTTGTTGCGAGCCATCATCAAAGCTCATGTTACAAAAATATATTAATTTTCGGCCGAAATGACTCGAATTGCATTTTACGGTCATCTTAGTGCACGGTAGTGGCGGATTTTTGAAATAATGTCCTGCACGACATTGTGAAAAATATTTGACACGTTTCTCATATTCTTCACCTCTTCATCTCCTTTCTTAGCACTCAGAATCCAACAAGCGAAATTGATAACATCGGTGTAAACTGTACAAGATAGTATTTCCCGCGTTGTAGAAAAAATATTTTTGCAGAAATTGGTATTCCACGAAACAGTTTTATTCACAATCAAATAATGATTTCTTGTTTTATTGGTGGTGATTTTACGAATATAAATAAGTATGTATAAATATATAACTTAATTTTTAAATTTCTTGTATGGAACTGTAGTCTCGACAAAATAAGATCAAAATTAAATTTAGCGAAGAAAGTCAACTCCAAACACGATTTTAACCAAATCGACATGTTTGAAGGATGTCAGTGAGGATAATATTTTTGAGCTGTCTTTTGGTAATCTTATTTATTTTATTATTAAGAATACTAACTGCAACCTGTCAAAAATGACGGAATGTTAGTTCGCGTCATTGCTAAGCCTTAGTATATATTTATAGCATCTTTTTGGCGCTCCGCGTAGAGGCGGCCGTAGCAACATGCGTTGAACGGCCAGTTCGCGTTTGGTGGCTCGGGGTTCTAGCCGCGTCTCCGGCCGTTTAATTTTTATTTTAGACGTGAATTCGAATGAAATTGCGGACGTTACACGAAGTTACGGGGACAGACAGACGGACGGACAAACAACAAAATTTATGTTTAATATTTAACTGGAGTAGCATGTTTTACATGATTGTAGATTTGTCTCAGAGATTCGTCTAGAGAACGCGTATAGAATAGGACAAGATCATTGCATTATGTGCTATGTGCTTAGAGTGGCATGACGTAACTTGTACTATCGATCTTTACCCACTTTCAGAGATGGATACATATCATAAGGACGTTTCTTCTACAGAATGTCACATTAGGGCTTTTGAAAACCCTGGGTTGGTTCGGTCCATAATTATATAAATATACGAAGAAAAAAGGTTTTAAAATGTTTATTGCGAATAATAATATGTATGATAAAAAAAAAACAGATAAAGAATTTATACGAGTACACAGCTTTTATACATAGGTTATTTTAAAAATATACATTATAAAAAAATAATAATTACTCACGTAGAAATCAAATAAAAAAAGAAAGAAACAAAGATAAAGAACACATAAGAGTATTTTACACGGGTAATTTTTTTAAATTAAGAATTTCTCATATAATAATATTTTAAGAAAAGTAACGCTGTGAGGAGGAGAACCTAATGAGGATATAATTTTTGTGCAAAAATTAGTCGACACCGAAAATGTTCATTCATTGTCTGTTGATATTGGTCCCACTGTGCAAAGCGCGTCGTAGAGCCTTTCAAGATTTACTGTACGTTTTTTTATTTATTTTAAACAAGGAAAATTCTTCTCTTAAACATTTAAAATTATCTTTAGACACAGTATGGAAGTGAAGCCTGAAGCTGACACAAGAGGAAATAAAGTTTATCTTCTTCAATGCTTATCCCAAGTGAAGCAGATAGAAATACTCGCCCGAGCTCACTCCGCAATATTTAAAGTAATGGATCTTTATTACGAATTAAAATGATTATATAAAAAAAACTAATCCATATAAACCAAGTTTTTATTATACTCCCTTTCTTTGTAAAATATAACAACAATTAAAGAAGAATTAAAACATATAACATAACACTTAACTTACAGGAATTCAATATATTTCTAAAATGTCAGATGTTTTGAACTTTGATAAGACACTTCATGCTTTGAAGATTAAATTCTAAAAACATTTGTCAGTCAATTTAATCAAGATTTTGATAGATTCATTTATCAACAATTTCTTACCTTAAGTATTCCAGCATCAAATGATTTAATATAGTCAGAATCAGATTTGAGTAATGTAGAATTTTTCAAAACTAAGCAGAAATCTAAAAGAAATAAATTATTATTTGATTTCTTCCCAAAAAAACGAATTTTACTGTCATCTGTGAACCAATTGTCATTAATTTTCGAAATTCGTAGTGAAGTACCTATTACATATACCGACGGAGTAATTCAAATTTTAAATATACGTGACGTCGTCAGGCCGCTGTTTTTAAAAAACCATTAAAATTTCTAAAAATCCAAAATTATACTATAATTATTACTTTTTTAACGAAAATTTGATAGATCATTTTTATCGTCGCCACGAGTCTGCTTGCAAAGTTTCAGCTCGATTGAAACACGGGAAATGGATTAAAAATTGTTCCAAACTTTTTTCGTCAATGAAGCAAACAGACGCTACGAGTTAAAAGAAAGGGAGTAAATAAAACCCGAACCCGGCAGTTTGAACCCCGGGTTTCAGGTTCGGATTTAGGGTCATTACGCGACCGGGTCCGGGTCGGATCGAGTCGGGTCTAGAAGCCCTATGTCGCGTACGTATAAGAAGACAATATACAAATATGCAAGGAAAGATCGTCACAGCTAAAACATTATAAAACCTCGAATAACACGACAGAGGTGAACGGATATACAATGGACGTCCAGTTCAAAGTTAGTACCTACAGAACATATATGGCATTTCCTAACCTGCTTTTATATCAGCATCCCGCTCTGTCTGACTGTCCTGTTCTCCCTTCAGTTGTTCATCTCTCCTCTCCACACTCTCTTTTCCAACACTCCCGGACCACTCTTCATCATCCTCAACGTTAACATTCTTGCTCTCATCATCGGAGCAAGAGTCCTCCGTGTCTCCCGACGGCCTGTCCTTAGAATAATTGATCACACCACACTCCGCGTCACTGTCACTGTGTCCTATAACGGCATCCTTGGTTTTTCTAACATCGTCACTGATGCTGTCCAAGTCTTGCTTGATTCCCGTTGTGATGAAGGCGTTGAAGAACCTCCTGGTCTCTATGCGCGCCGGGGTGAAGTTCGGAGGCTTCGGTCGTCGTTCGCTGTCTGGCAGAAGCCAGTTTTTCGCCGGGGCTGCTGCCGAAGACAGGCGGCCTCTTTTGATGAGGGGGACAGGACTCTCCGGTCCCGGGGAGCCGACTTCCGTGATGTCTATTTCATCTGGACGATCTCCGTCTAAACTGGATCCCTCGTCTTCTTTTATCCTGTTGTTGTTGTACTCGAACGATTTGGTGACGAAGTTAGACAGCTGCTCCATTGTAAGTTGGCCCGCACACCGGATGTGTAAAATAAGGGATGAACATTAATCATGAAATCGAGGGCATGCTGGTAAATTACAATTTACAAAGCTAACGCAGTTTTCACTTTTTTAATAGGGTTACAATTAGATTGATTGCCTTGTTTTGTTTTGTTTTATACAACTTTGGCACATTTTATAAAAATGATCGGTTTTATATACTTTTTTTAAATACAAGAAATACACATTAATTCCACTTATAACGAGCTAGATTACGACGGACATTAAACGGAGATTTGAGGCTTTGGCGCGCAATTTAAATGTGACAGTTGCAAGAGGTTCCGGCGCTCGGAATCACGGCTCCGACCGCGCGCTTCCGGTGGGGTGGTTCGGACTACTTTGTTTAGGGGATGCCGGTGGGCGGGGGTGGGAAGGACACGTGCTAGGGGCGTGGCGCCCGCCGACCCCGCCCGCCGAGGCCCGCCATTGGCGCGCCGCTAATGTGATAAATGGGGTGATTTATGTCGGACACTGATAGAGGAATATAATGTATTATTAGGGGGCGGCCGGGGCGGCGGGCGGGGGTGGGGACGCCCACCGGAGTGTGACTTACAACATAAATAACATTTTCTGTTGTTTGGCGTGTAATCGCGTACTTTGTTTTTATTTTACACGGTTTACAACGACTGTAAATGTGTATTACAGTATATTTAAAAGATATCTTATAAATTTAATATATGTTTTAATTGATTGTTAGCCAGTCGATTACATTATTGCTGATGCTGAAAAGCTTTAATTTAAATGTAACATATGGGAAGGGGGTGTCTTTGATTTAGGTTCGCAGGCTCTAATTAATAGTGATACAGGCATTTTGGTCATAGGTGAGTTGTCCGGGATCAATATCAACGCAGGGTCCTAAAGAGTAACTATGCAAAATTTGGATTGGTTGAGATTTATATTGATGACAAGGGTGGGCTAGCCAAGGGAGGCTACCAAGTGAAAGCTCTATGTTTTGTGCAGGGTCCAAATAAATAATTATGAAAATTTCTGGTTAAATAAAGATTGGTTAAAGGTTGTAGGATTATATAGAAAACATACAGATAGACAGGCAGTACTAGAACGTAGTTTTGTCATAAAATGGGATAAAATGTAGGTATATATTTCTCGCGAATGATACATTACGATAGCCAAACTCATTTACGTACACATTATTTATTATAAAAACTACAACAATTAAACAAAAACAGGGTCAAGGTTAAGTAAAACAACACATCAAATTCTGTAAGCGAAAGGAACAACCGAACGAGTCAATAAAATCGATTTTTGATTTAAGTATGCAAGGTTGTTCTTTAGATGCATATCTAGCAAGGAAAAATTAGATGAGTCAGAAAATACATTAAAATGCAACTATTTCTTGAGTTTTTGAAAAAGGGCGAATGACGTGATTAATTATTTGAAAAATGTTGCAAGAAGCAACGACATTATTTAACTTGGTTCAACGTTCTTGACCAAACAGCAAAACTAGTTTTAAAAAAAGTAACCAATAAAAAACAAGTTTTTATTATACTCCCTTTCTCATTTACTAGTGGAAACAGGATTGGAGCTTACCCCACGCGTTGGGCTTGATTCGTTCGACGCCACTAAAGGGAGTAATAAAAAAATTCGAAAAATCCAAAATTATACTATAATTATTATTTTTTTAAGGAAAATTTGTTAGATCATTTTCATCGTCGCCACGAATTTGCCTACAAAGTTTCAGCTCGATTGGATCACAGGAAAAGGGTTAAAAATCGATCCAAATTTTTTTTGACAGACAAGCAAGCAGACGCTACGAGTTAGATAAAAATAACAAGGCTTTAAGAGATATTTCGTAAAGAAACGAAATTCCCAAATTTTGTTTTGCATCTCCTGCATTCGATCGTTCCTTTCGCTCACAGAATTTATATAACGAATAAGTTCAATGAACAAAAATCAAATGTTGAAATCTTTGTAAAAAAGATAATATAACAATATCATGATTTTAACTTACTTTTTGGTGTCTGTCAAGTCATCTTGTGCGCCCGTGCGTTTAAACATCTTCAATAATTGGAGATTATGAGACGTTAGACAGTGCATGTTTTAATTGTATCGCGTTGCTTAGGAATACCTACGATATTTACTTGTGCGAAATATGCTAGGATACAAGATAAAATGTTAGGTATGATTTTTTCAAACTCTTATACAGGGTTATTTGTAAAACATTAATAACCTCGCAGGGCTATATTCCTGCCTTGATTATGAGTCGAAAATGTTCAAGCTATTATGACCTAATATCAATAGTTTAGGAGATATGCGACATCAAAGTTTTCATTTTTTTTTCAATATTTCTGACTTATTTTTTGTAAAACGTTGGACTATCATTACAGTAACTGATATCGAATATGAAAAATTCATTGTCTTTAATACAAGTCAAATAAAAAAATAAAAACCTTCGAATTCCAATTGGAAAACATTCCAATTGGAATTTTTTCAGGGTTTTTATCATTTTATTTAATTTGTATTGAAACGAATGAATTTTTCGTAATCAATATGAGTTACTGTAATGATAGTCCAACGGTTTACAAAAAATAAGCCATAAATATTGCAAAAAAATGCATACTTTGATATCGCGTATCTCCTTAACTATTGACATTAGGTCATAATAGCTTGAACATTCTCGACTCATAATCAAGGCAGGAATATAGCCCTGCGAGGTTATTAATGTTTTACAAATAACCCTGTATATGTCACTAACTTGAATCTGTTTACATTTCCAAACAAATAAATACATACCGCTATATACTTTTTAGCCTAGATTAATTACTAGGAGTAGTCACTCGTAATTACCACAGCCGGGAAAGGATTGAATAATCGTTTTTCTGACAATGAAATGGCTTTCTTGTTTACTTTTTGAAAAAAATATATCTTCAGTAGGTACCTACAAAAAGATCACAAAAAATGCAAACTTTGACTTCGCTTATCTACCTAACTGTTGATTAACATTTAACCAAAACTGTAAAGAATATTTGTTGTTAAAAATATTTCTAATAAACTGTTTTTACATAAAATTTAGTTTATTATAGAAATATTAATATATTGGATGGTTTTCCATTTCCATTTGGAAATTAGATGGGAGAATTTTTGTAGGTAGGTACTCTTATGATGAAACTTGTTTCGAAAGTCGCAGAAAGAACAGAATGGAGTTGAGCATAAAGTGAGTTATGGTTAATTTGTATTGAAATTTTTATGCCCAGTAAAATGTCACAAATGATACTCGTACTTTCCAATAGATGTCATCAAATAATGACAAAAAGTTTTTAAAATCTTAGTTTATTTAAAAAATAAAGAAAATAAAACTGAAAAAAGGCACCATGACCAAACCTAAAGCAAGACGTCCAGTGGGCCGCCCCAGACACGGTTGGGCAACTCCAGAAACGCAGTGAGGAAAGGATGGGACTACAATGGACGGAGGCTGCACAATCAGCGCAAGACAGTGACGAATGGAGGCGCCTTGACGATGCAATGGATCCTCGACCCGAATAGGACAAGGGGAAGAAGATGAGATGAGATGAGGTTTTTGTTTGTTTCGGACATGTAACAGCTGTCGATAAATGTTTGTTTAATTGCGATACATTAGGTATACCTATCTATTACATTTACTACCTATGTATTTATGTATTATGTCATTGCATTACACATTAGATAATATCACCTAACCTAACCACAACCTAGACTAACCTTAACCTAAAACTATTAGAGTTTAAAATTTTTCAGATAGTACCTACCTAATTACCTATCCTCACTTTATTATTTTATTTAACATTGCGTAATTTTGATTTTTTAAAATTCTATAATATACCAAATTTTCATCGTGCCACCGATTCATTATATACGAATATAATTTAGAAAATATGTAATTAGTATAATTTTTGTGCGTATTTTTATTAGATATTGTTATTTAACTTATTGATAAGCTGTACGTTGTCTGAAAAACAAAATGAAGACTCCTCGGGAAAAAGCAATGAATGTCACTCTTTTGTTAAACTGAACTTTTAATGCCATCTGTTGACTTATTGGGGTATTATTTTATACAATAAATCATAATTGGGTAAAACCGTCGTGGTCCGCTGTAATAGTTCAATTTATATCTGTTTATCCATCGCAAGAAACAGGAATATCCGTATGCCGTACGTCAAAAAACGTCGCTGTCAATTTGATAGTACAAACGTTTAATACATAGAATATGTTTATGAAGTAATAAGTTGATTAAATATTTATATAAAAAGAGCATAAATGAAAGAAATATGGACTTTGAAACTATAAAAAACTGCTTTTCTCTAAATAAACATTTCTTGACAATCGTTGTCACTGAGCAACCAAATATCAGGATGCTTTGAAGAGTAAAAATAATTTTGAAAAATCTATCGGGCACGTCCAAAACATTTAAAGTATTGCGGCGGCCCTGGCAGCACACATCGGGTGACCGCAGCGCCCGACCCGGCCCTGGGCAGAGTCGGTCTACTAAATTATAATTGGATATTATAATTACACTCCAGGGCCGCAACTGACGCACTGCACTCTGTAACAAAGGTACACGCTAACGTTTCACTAAACATTTAAACACGCGATAGAGTGAAGAATCTATTGGTTCTGCAGCTCCTGGTAGATTTTGGCGGTATAAGTGCACAATATGGGGTTGTGAGCTATTTTTAATATTAACACATTTTCTTGTGTAATTGAGTGTCCTTATTCCAAAAATGATATAATATAACAGTGCTCGCAAGTAATAAACGAGTAATTACAATTTAAAAGATCGTAATTATTTACTTAAGATGATTGACAGGTCAGCCATTCTATCTGTACGATACGCGAACTATAGACAACGCGATATTTTATTCAAAGATAACAGAAAATAATGTATATGGGAAGCTAGATTTTTTTTTTTTTAATATAAATGTTTTATAAGAAAATAATTCATAAATAAAAACAAAAGATCATGATAGGTACTCATAAAAAATAATTATATGAGAATCAATAGGGTTCAGTAAAAGTCAGATAAGGGGTCCAGTGGTATTGGACCGTTTATTTTCACAGAAGTTAGACGTGTCGCGTAAGTAGCGGCGCTCGTGCATAACCTAAAAATAAAATTGAAAAACATTACCATATCCCATCAGGGTTTTACCTCGTTGTGTTATGGTTTGGTGGCAAGGCAGTCGTGGGGGTGTTCCACGGGTTTGCGCCCCCGAGTACTCGCCTACTTCGGCCCTTCCGGGTTTTACCTCGTTGTGTTACGGTTTGGTGGCAAGGCAGTCGTGGGGGTGTTCCACGGGTTTGCGCCCCCGAGTACTCGCCTACTACGGCCCGTCCGGGTTTTACCTCGTTGTGTTACGGTTTGGTGGCAAGGCAGTCGTGGGGGTGTTCCACGGGTTTGCGCCCCCGAGTACTCGCCT
>JADDOH010020240.1:0-16436 GCA_016648135.1 Agrypnia vestita | reverse complement strand
GTATGTATAGGTTACTCAGTTTCTTTAATATATTCGAATGGATTATGACATTTATAGTCCTTCCTATGACGTGGTATACATAGATTTGATTAATTTTCTATGATATGTATTATTTACTGTTTTTCCTTTGTTTTAGTGAACCGTCGGGTTTTAATTTCATTTTTTATTTTATTGTTCGTTTATTAGATTACTTTATTGTTCGTTTAATTGTTAATTTTTTTTGAACGTTTTGTCTCTTTTTTGTACATTTTACTATTTTTTATTGCCCGCTGCTTTTAATTTTTCGTTTTGCGTAAAACATCGTTATTTTTTTATGATCCATTTTTTGTGTCACGTTATTTATCGTCCATTACTGTATAGTTCGTTTTTTATGGTTTGTTATTGATTGTTATCTATGCCATTTATTTTTGGATTTTCTAAATTTTCGTAAAATGTGGATTTTAGGCGGCCTACAGGGATACCATGTAAAAAAAACGCGCCTTGCACTCTACCTCAAAGAAAGGTGGTGTGGATATGATGTAGATATTGTGTTATTATATTTACTATATATTATTTTATTGTATGGTACACTTTCGTATCATAATAGCATATAATAACTTGCATGAATATAATATTCATGAATTAATACAAACTGAAAAATACTCACGATTTTCACATACATATACAATGTGACTGGTGTCTGAGCTCTTAATAGCATAAAATATGTACAATTTCATCAACAAAACACCCCCTGTATGTCATTTTCCTCGATTGAGTAGCAGGCGCGTGCAGTCGGAACATTGAAGCATGACTTTTTTGTAAACGTATATTTTGGAAAATAAATAAAAATAAATTATTTATGCCACAGATTTTTATGATATGTCAAAATGATTTATGATATGATAAAAATTGTGATAGAAATATTACGAAATATATATTGTAATCCGATTTTTTTCCAAATAATTAGTTACGTAAAAGTCATGCTGCGATGTTCCCACTACACGCTTCTGCCATGTAGATATCCTATAAACATCAAAGAGGTCTTAATTGAAAGGTAAAACAATAGGAATTAATATTATGTTAAGTATTTTATCATTTTTTTTAAAAGAGATCAAAAATAATTATCAAAAAAAAAATTAAAAAAACAGTTTTTTTAGTTTATTAGCTATAAAAATATAAAGTTCGTTGACGTAATTTTAAATTTTTTTAGATAGATTTTTTTAAAATTACATAGGGGGTGTTTTGTCAATGAAATTGATCGTATTTTATGCTCCAACACCGATTACTGGACACTTTGTATTTTATATATTTCACAATACATATTATACTGATTAAACTTTTTAATTAAAAATAAATAATATAATTTCATATTAAAATTTACACACTGGTAACTTCTGTTTCACTACAGAGTCGCCCTCCCCCGTTCGTCAATTTATACTGGTCGCCCTCTGCATTCATTTATAAAAACTGGTTTATATAATATAAATGGGATATTAAATACAAGAAAGGCTTGGGGTGGGACGTGGAGGAGGGGGGCTGAACTTGGATCATTGCAGATTGTAATTCATGTATTCAATCAAGTCATTTCTAAGAAAATTATAACGCTCTGGTTATCGGACAATTTTTTTATGTTTTGGTGGAAATGTGTCACTCTAATTGAGATAATTCATTCAGATTGAGATATTCTATTCACATTCAGATATTCTAATTGAGATAATATTCACATTAATCTAATATCTTTTATTGAATCTCACTAATGCTGTGGAATCAAACAAACCTTGTTTATTTACAACGTATTTCAACAGAATTTATTAAAGAATTTTTTTTTTAAATTTTTTTTTGAGACATTCACTGCAAATGCATATTTTGGCATTTTTTTAGAAAATTTGTATGTTTATTATTCATTATTATATCATAATGTATATGCTAGACTAGATTTTTAGGACAATAACATAGATGCAATCTTTTCTTATATAAAAGTAATTAACTGAACATTATTTACAATAATTAATAAAATATAAGTATTAATCGACAGGCCGCGGCCATAATATTCGTTTTTAGTGTCTTAGAAATCACCCTTTGTTATGGAATATTTATATGTACGCAGAATTTGTTTTCTTACGAGTGTAAATCTGTACAAAAGTAATTAAGGAATGTTCAATGTAATAAAGTTTTAAATGTACAAGAAATTTTTATGTTTTTTGATGATTTTAAAACGGTTTTTTATAAAGAGATGATTTTTAACAATATATTATAATTACTCCCGCATTTTGAGGCTTCAACCACTTATTTAAAAGTTTTTTTATTTTATTAAAAACATGTCAATTAGTATTTAGAAATATAAATTCCAAAGTATAAAATATGTCAACAAACGACTAGTTTTATAATTAGAATATCTTTTATTGAATCTCCCTAATGCTACAGAATCACACATGCCTTGTATATTGTACAACACAGAAGTTATTAAAAAAATATGATTTTGAATGTATTTTTTGATACCTCAAGGCGGTGTAACCTCTTAAAGCAAACAACACTACCTAAATAGTTTTTTATACGTTTTATTTATAATGTAGGTATATGTGGATACTTATTTGTGCACTTGCATCAACTCGATACTATTTAATGTTTATATATCAATTCAAGAATCTCACATCTAACACCACCATATACAGGGTTATTTGGAAAACATTAATAACCTCGCAGGATTATATTCCTCCCTTGATTTATGGGTCGAAAATGTTCAAGCTATTGTGACCTAATATCAATAGTTAAGGAGACATGCGACATAAAAGTTTGCATTTTTTTTTCAATATTTCTAACTTATTTTTTGTAAAACGTTGGACTATCATTACAGTAACTTATATCGATTACGAAAAATTCATTCATTTCAATACACGTTAAATAAAATGATAAAAACCCTGAAAAAATTCCATTTGGAATGTTTTCCAATTGGAATTCGAAGGTTTTTATTTTTTTATTTGACTTGTGTTAAAGGGAATACATTTTTAATATTCAATATGAGTTACTATGATGATAGTCCAACGTTTTACAAAAAATAATTCAGAAATATTGAAAAAAAAAAAATGCAAACTTTGATGTCGCATATCTCCTTAACTATTGATATTAGGTCACAATAGCTTGAACATTTTCGACCCATAATCAAGGGAGGAATATGGTCCTGCGAGGTTAATAATGTTTTCCAAATAACCCTGTATATCGTCACTGCGAAAACAAATATTGGCGTTAATACTAAATTGAAACGGTTAACCGTCAGGGCCGCGAAGGACGGCTTGCTGGACGTGCTGAGAGAAGCCAGCCGCAAGGAGTGCAATGGCAGGGATGAAGCTGGCATGACCCCGACGCTGTGGGCGGCGTTCGAAGGTCACCTAGATGCCCTTAGACTACTGTGTGGAAGGGGGTAAGTTTTCATGTTTATTTTTAATCTAAAAATAATCATTTTCTCTGACATTTGTCTCCAAATAAATTTGAAAATTCGCTAAATTTAATTTAGCTGTGTCGACACTTTCACGTCGAAGATAAATCACTAATGCAAGTGCGTTCTAGTGGAAATATGAATAAAAATGAGCGCAGGCCATTTAATGCAAACAGATAATAAATAAATCACTATTAATATTACATCTGAAATCACGGAAACTTAGAATAAAAAAAATATAAATGTCAAACATGACACTTTCAGCATTATGGAAACAGGGCATTCAAGGATTGGCTCGTAAATCTATTACATAGTAAAAATATATATATATATATTGTTCTTTCTCGGTTGTGTGTATTTTCTACAAATTGGAGCTTCTTCTGACTCCAAAAATCACCAAAAGTTGCATCTGTCAGCATGCACGTAAAAAAATGTTTATGTTTAAAATGACAAAACCCAAGAACCGTTGCATGTCAAATGATAGACCGCGTTGACCTTGGTACTGCATACTTTATATTTCATATAATTTGTTGATTTGTAACATAACTTTTAATTTTATTATCTACATTATGTCAATTTCTCTGCTAAAAATAGTTTATTTTGTCATCTAAGTAATTTTGATTAAATATCTTTATACATATTGCACTTTGATGCCACGCTAGGACTATCTATCATAGTCATTCGTGACCTGTTGACAATCTGTATATTGAAAAATATAGTTTAGAGTGCGATAGAAAATATCAATCGTCAATTTTATTTACTATCATTTCAAAAATATCACTTTTCTCCAAAAAACTGTCATTAAGCTGTTATCTCAATATCTCTAAATATTGGAGTTATTGTCTATTATTTCGTTCATTTATTGTATACTTGTTGGAAATTGACAATGATCCCATAAACAAAATGCACATTGCCTTATCATTTTCTCATTTTTGGACAATTTTGTATCTTGTACTTTCCATTGCATATGTATTATATTTCGTATTTTTTATTTCTGGAATAATTTAGTATCTGGTGAAATTGATTGAATATAAATCCCTGTTACGATATTGCGATATATTTTCTCCCTTATTAATATTTATCATATCCCATCTGTGTGTCATCAAAATTTATCTATAGATTCTTTGATCAATAGATCCATATATAACTTAGTATAAATAGATGCCGTAACTTTTGCATTATGCCAAAGCTTGTATTGTGTGGTCCTTTGCATATTCCTCGTAATACATGAGCATAATGTTTTTGAAATAATTTTTAATATGTTCCACCCGGTTTTTATGAACATTAAAGTGAGGTGCCAAGACGAATTTAAGAATTCAACTCGAATTTAGGTCCCAATATTGTTGTATGGCCTGCTGAATTCCCTCAATAGCAAGTAGGTACCCAAAGCAATTGAATCCTTATCTCAATGTTGATTTCTGCTATCATAATATTGAATCTATTTTGTATACAATATAGAAGGCTTGGAACAGCTGTTCAATACGTGTTTTTGTACTATATACTGCAGCTTTCATATGGCTACTTATTTGAAATGGGTATTTTACTCTTGAGTTTTACGTATATGTCGTATATGCATTAAAAAGATCAATTAAATCATTAAGTTTTTCTTCCTTCCATCTGCAACATCCTAATAATAATAAACCCTGAAAGATTATCAATGATTTCAAAATTGCTTAAAACTTAAAAATATGTTTTCAAAGATGTTTTATGTCATATAGGATAATATTATCAGTGCTGACTTAGGAAATTGATTGATTGACTGTAATATGTTCGGTTTTGTGGATTATCTTCTGCCTGACGCAGGTAATAAAGATAAATAAACTAACTAATAAATATTTTGTTTTAGACGTATTATGATTACCATAGTATACAGAGTAGCATACCATGATTAGAACTATCTTCAACCTTACGGAATGTTCGACGTTAATCATAATTTTTGTCTCATAAAAACTATACATTTAATTAATGCTATTGTAATTCTACTTCAGACAATCCCCATGATAAGTGCATCGGTTTTATCCACTTTTATCATACATTTTCACTGGTGATATCTATTAATAAATTCGCTATGTAAACCAAGCTTAGCATTTTATCACTTTAGATGTCTGATTTTATGCATAATAATCGCTGATACTGCAGACATGTTAGTTGTTTTTGGGCTTTTTTTACCGAGCGCGATGTTTCTGCGACTGTTTGTATAGTTTGAATGAATTTCAAAAATCGAGTATCACGTTCACGTTGGAGGCGCCATCATTCGGCTGTTTTTTTTTACCCTCTCCAGTTTTTTTGATATCCACCCAAACTCGAAATTTTCTGTTTTTTTAATAATTCGGTTAAAAAATATCATAGTGAGGTGTGACAACCTACTACACAGCGCGCAATAGTGCGCATCGAGTCTACTGGAAATTTTTGTTCCGAATTGCGTGTCCACGGAATGACATTTATTTTAGAACTTTTTTGCCGTTTTTTTTATATTTTTGTATGTTGCTCTGCAACGCGTTAACCAATTTTACATGTAAATATTGCAATCGATAGAGCACGAGTGCCGCTATCGAGTGTGCTGAAAATGGGCGTTCCGAAGTGATGCTGTTAAATTAAATTCGCTTTTATTCGGTTTTCCTAGGCTTAGCCGCTGCTCCGCGAGGGGTGTCTCTATTCTCCATCTAAAAATCATGATTTATAGAGTTTTTACTTTCCAATTTTTTGGCGTTTTTACTTTTTCTCTTTGTATTTTTTTCGCAAAGTTACAAGCAAAAATATAATTATTTTAAAAAATATTGATTATTTTATTTGTATATATATCTACTTTTATGTGAGTTTTTTTTTCACCAACATGTTTCAGAAATTACCATTCCATCATCAAGGTGCTATATAACTGTCAAAAAATTTCTAAAATTTATCATATTTTTAAAAATTTATAAAATTTATATATTTTCCAATAATTGCGAGTAATCAAGAACTTCAGTAATAATATATTTAAATAATTTTTCAAATAATTTGAAAAACAAGGAACAAAAGACATTTCATTCCAATTTTTTGACAGTTATACAGCACCCTGATGATGGAATGGTAATTTCTGAAACATGTTGGTGAAAAAAAACTCACATAAAAGTAGATATATACAAATAAAATAATCAAATAAATTTTTAAATGTCCATCTCCAATTTTGCTCAATCAATTGAAAAAAATATATATATTTTACACCAAATCTGGAATTATTTTCAAACAATATTCATTTTTTCTCCAAGATGCTAAGAACGATGCTTAAAAGGCTGGGTTCCTGGATAATCACACTTGGGTGATGTCATTATGAATAAAACAGTACATGTAGGTGAAAATAAGACATTCCTAGAAGAATCCATCCTATACAGAGAAGAAGCTTGAATGTGTTTGAATGACATCAAATGAAAAATTTTGCATGCAGGTCTTTTTCTTGCATATAAAGAATTTATAATGAAAACTTTGTTTTTATGGGTTAAGTTATTTATCATGATTAATTTTTAATGGAAAATCATCTCTATAGCATTATATCCCAGGTTTTGACCACTTCAATGAATTTCCTCCACTCCTCTCATTTTTTTCTCCTCAGTCGACCAATCACCAACGTTGAGAGTTGGAGCTAGAGAGTTGAGAAGTCCGGAACCCATTTAATCACCCTGCATCCCATTGAATTATAGTCTTCTGGTAATCTGTCTCCCTTCTGGTTTATGTTAGGCATAATGAAGAGCCATGTGCGTGGCGCGTCTAAGAGGACTTAAATTTTTTTTATCTTAACATCAAGGTCTTAGAAATCATACACTTTGAGCTTGTAACGTCAATGACTAATTCGCCAATCGGACCAAAAATCTTTCACGAAAATAGTAGTGAGAAATCGAAGACACCTCATGTAGGTCACTTCAAGATCTCCTGAATTACCTCCAGGTCAATCGCAGAGACATGAATTAGTCTAATCTTTTCTTATCTATTACTTGATAATTTGGTCACTAATTTTTGACGCTGGTCGAAAATAAGTGACTCAATAGAACTAGTATTCGAAAAGCCTCAATTTTTACTGAATGCACAACAGATTTTACTCTCTCACACCATATTTTCTACCTTAATTTCTCTTCTAGACTTGTGTTCTCTTCTTTCCTGTATTGGTCAATCAAGTTCTGCAAAATTTATTTGTCATTTCCTGAGTTGATAATCGAGGAATGTGCCATACGTTTCTGTGCAGATTATATGTATCATGTCTTTTTATTATCTTGTATCGGAAATTTTCAAATACTACGTAATATCAATCGGCTAAGAATGTTCAAAAGATAAGATATATCTTAAGTGTTCTTGATGATATTATCTTTCAATTAATTATTTATGTATTTACTCTATTACAAATATAGTGTAGAAATTTTTGTATTTTTTCACGATATAATCAACTTAACACTGTGCCGGTTCTTTAGGAGTATGCAGAGAATATAGAACACTGTACTCTTCTTTATTTGTCATATTATCACTCTTGCCTCTTTCGTACATTTCCCACTTATACATATGTTTCACATATCTAAACCATCTCAGCGACATTTTATTAATTCGATTTACTAGGCTCTAAACAGATCTACATTCTTCACTTTATCATACGTAGATATTCCTCCAGACATGTACCTCTTTATTGTATTTCTTTTACCAATTCTAGGTTCTTCTTCCATACATTAATGTTGGCACCAGAACTCCACGATGTAATGTCATTCTACAGAAATGTCACTTTTTCTCACATTAATCGTTTCTGAAATACAAGGCTCGTTAAGAATCTTTATTATTCAATCTGTCAGTGGGTGATTGGTGGAAGACTTTTTTATACTTGTAGTATTTTAAATGCATTAGTCTTCTTAAACTTTATTTATACTCAAAAGTCTGTTTGTGCAGGAGTTTTCTCTTGTGATGCTGAATTCCAGCTATCTCTCCATTGCTTTGGGGTTCTCTCTGGTGGACGCTCTACATTAATTCTTTGTATGTGTTGCTACCAATGTCGTCGACACTGTTACCCCATCTGACCACATCTTAAACCTCGCAGACTTCTCGGTTTGCTGTATTCCTCACGCGATCACGCGGAGTCTTCCCAGCAATTGCCCGTAAAAGTTCTCATTTGAGTTGTTCTTAGCATGCTCGTTGTGTTGACAGTGTCCGCTCTCCCTTCAATATCATATGTGAGGATGGTATTGCTTCCAAAATATTTCATTCCTAAGTGAATTTATGATAGAATTTGGCAATGCTGTACATATTGGAAATGTCTTCGAAATTGATACTGTTTTTATATTATGTGCTCGTTTATTTATGGAATAAAATTTTTTTTTTTATTACTTATGCGAGTAAGAACTTGCTAATATTAATTTTATTTATGAAAAAATTTGAATGTTGAAATGTTTGGAAAAAAAATGATATTTGTGTTTTTATATATTGTTTTGAAAAAATAAATGTCGAATGGCTATAAAAGGGGAAATTTTCGAAAAAACAGAGTATTATTTTAGAATCAGTTGTCGAGATAGCTACGGAGCATCGTTTCAGATATTCTTTTGTTTGCTTTTTTGAAAAATTTTCTCTTTGGCGTGCATAATCAAATTCAATTTTCGTTTATTTAATATAAATATAATCTTACGACGACATCGCCAGTGAAGGTGAAATTCTAAAAGTTTTCTTTGCTTTGGTGAATTCTCCGGGAACATTGAAACAGATAAACTTCTTCATTTCGAACTATCGACGAATCAGTTATTTTAGCAGGCAAAGGTGAATTGAAATTGTTGTGTTTGTTCACTTTGTCAGCGCTAGTTATTTCAGTTTGGTTCCGGGAAGGGATTTCATAGTCGGGTAGACATTGATCAGTCCTTTTCGGAGCTGGAACGTACAGACGGGTCGCACACAGGTTATTAAATGCATACCTTACTGTCTGTTCTCATATCTTTATTCCTCCACATATGCAATAGTAATATGTAACAATTATTCTGATTTTCAGTGGCGACCCAGACAAAGCCGATCACTTTGGGAACACGGCTCTCCACTTGGCTGCGGCCCGGGGTCACAAGGAATGTGTCACGTTCCTGGTGAACTTCGGGGCCAACCTGTACGCCGCAGATATCGACAATCACACCGCCCAGGAACTTGCAGCCATCAACAGCCGAGATGACATCCTGAGATATCTAGACTCCGTGGCAGCCAAATTAGAAAATACTGACAAGTAGGAAATTCATCATTGTTCATTGCCTTTCCTCTCGAAGAATTAGATAGTTATTAAAGAGTTAAGGTTGTTATTACAGTCGTTAGACTTATTTAACTGTAATTTCGGATATTTTATATGCACCGTATGTATTACCAAGAAGCGAATCTCGACGTTTCGCTGGATACTTATCCAACGTCATTAGGAGGATGACCTTTACCCGCGGAGGTGAATCCGACCTCCACCTCCGCGGGTAAAGGTTGTCCTCCTGATGACGTTGGATAAGTGTCCAACGAAACGTCGAGATTCGCTTCTTGGTAATACATACGGTGCATATAAAATATCCGAAATTACAGTTAAATATGAATTAGATAGTAATAAAATTACACCAAGTGCTGTACATTGTGCTGATTTATTTCACGGCTTATGAAAAATATTGAGGAATATTTGGAATCTCTTTAATATTAGCAATTTTTACAGTACTTGATTGCAAGAGAAAAACTGACATTATTAAAGAAAAAAAAAATCGCTTGGATACATTTACATTTAAACAATCTATCATTCAAAAAAATATAGTCAAACCCGGAACCTTCTAATGTCGATTGTCAACTTTACCACTTTCGCTAAAGTGACTATAGAAAGTTATTAAATTTCATCTATATACATCGACTTCTAACCCTTTTCCCGTGATCCAATCGAGCTGAAACTTTGCAGGCAGACTCGTGGCGATGATTAAAATGATCTAACAAATTTTCGTTTAATTTTTTTTATAATTATCATATAATTTTGGATATTTCGAAAAATTGTATTACTTCCTTCAATAGCGTCGAACGACTCGAGCCCGACGCGTGGGGTAGGCGCGAAACCAGTTTCAACCAGTAAATGAGAAAGATAATAAAAACTTGGTTTTATGGGTTAGTTTTTTATTAGAAAGATCCATTTGAAATATCCATCTTATTTTTTTTCTTGTTCTGATATCATTATGAATAAGTGAGAAAAATTTTGCTTTTTAATGATGTGATGGTTAGTAGAATGAAATAATATAAGAATCAAACCGTGGTCTAAAAATATGCAAGGCTGGAAAGCTATTTAAATGCTAATATGTAATTGTTTACGCAAACATTTAGAATTAATAGGGAAAATTGTGTACATTTGATTCACATATCTCCACTTTTCATCGTTTAGAAGAATATACTCATTTACTAAGATATATTTTATTTTTTGACAATTTCTTCTCACCAAGTTGGCAAAATTATTTTTTATATTGAAACTTTGTATGTACTTTCCAGAAAAAAGGCAAAATCTATGAAAGAAAAAGCGAAAAAAGACAGCGAGAAAACATTGAAGTCCTACAACAAGAGACAGTCAAAGGCCGATATGCTGGCGGGCAAGGAGATGAGGAAGCTGAATAGAGAATGGGAGAACGGTGGACTTTACGCAACTAACGTTGAAGACAATATTAAACCCATGCCTCATAGGCCGAGTACTGTTCTGATGGCGCTTAAACAGAAGATCAGCCGGTCTTCTAGCCAAGGTAAGCTCACATTTTTATAAGCCAAATATATTTCTTTTGTACTTTTTATCCCCAGCTAAGTTATTTTACTATCCCTATTTTCACAGAGCATTATACTTAGGGCCGGTTGTGTCTACTAAAAGATGTTTTTTTAGTAGATACAAACGTTTACAATGCTTAAATTGTAAAATATTCAGAAACAAAACTAAGCGGAAGTTAAAATACTAACATAAAAGAAAACTTTTAAATATTTTGATTTACACTAAATTAAACTTTGTAAATGCACACACGTTGAGTTAAATTTATCACAACTATAGTTTTGAGAGGAGCAGCCCCTCTCATCATCAGGTGTAATAAATAATGAGTAGCTTGTTGGTTTAGCACAAGCTTTTGGCTTAGTTTAAGAATAGTGAGAATATTGATGTGACATATATATTCCGTGTTCGCAGCTCTATTTAAAAAAAAATTATAACTTAACTAAAGACAGAAATTTCATCATCTTATTCGAGTGGAGCAGCCGGTCACGGAGCAGTGGGGAAAATTTTTTTGGGCTTTAACGGGAAGATGTCAAGGATCGGAGACATCTGTTGGAATGTGATGTTGTTTATGAGTGTTTCCTCTGAATTTAAGGTTTTTTAAATTTCAACAGTTTCCAAACTGTTCATTTTATCAATCCTTTATGTGTTGGCGAGTTCTGAGAAATTATTGTTCTTTAAATTTATTCGCATATTTAAGATTCTTGTAGTTTGGCCTATGTATTTGTCGTCACAATCTACAAACAAAACAAAATTACAAACAATTTCCCCATACTTGTAAAAACTGCGTTTTACACTAATAACAACATCGGTAAAATCCTTCTTAATTCAGAAACTAAATTAAATTTATTGGAAAAGAGTGGATTATATGAAATAACTTGTTACACCACAAAGTAACTGCCATGTCAATCAATAATATTCTTAAATATTATTCAAGACCCAGACCCTAGAAAGTCCTGTCTACCACTCTCTGGTAAACAAGTTATTACTACCTATATGTATGTATTATTTAACATTATATATTATTTAAAATACTTACGTCTGTAATATATTTGTATGTATAAACTTTCGCTCAACTCAGGAAACCTGACTGCTGTGGATGACAATGCCCCACCAACCTTCAGCGCTCTGGTGGGAACAGTGTCGGGAGGTCCCAGGGGCAAGAGCGCAGTGCAGAAAAAGGCAATGGCCAGCAAATTGAGGAATGGAACGGTCAACAAGAATGTCGATGACTTCAAGGTAGACCTCTTTCTATTTAAGAAAGACAATTAAATTACTACGCACATTGTTTCGTTGTGTTATTGTTTATGGGTATAACAGGTTTATGGGTATATTTTGACAGGCGCACAGAGCGTCAACTAAAAACATTCCTTTTACTCCTTAATTCCTTTCACGGTCAAATAATATATAAATAATAAATAAATAATTCCAGTATAAATTTTCTAGATCTTTCTTTAGCCATAATTGAACATTTTGAAAATTTTAATATTTTTAGGTTGGTGAGGTTGAGATGGATGGCAAACGCTCAATCCGGTCCCTGACAGGATTGCGCAGGGACTCCGAGGTGATGTACGTGGGGACCTTCGCCGCTGCTGGACCCCACCAAAGGGGGAAGATCGCCGATGTCTTTTCTGTGGAAGATGAGGAAGCTCAAGATGGAATTGAAGCTCCTAGAAAATCTGTATTAACCAGGTGTGTAATTATTATTTTTTTTATCAAATTTGATTAATATACTGAGAATCATTTAAATCTGTTATTACTTGCAATATAATAAAGTTGGACAAACCCAATTGCTCGAAAGCGTGAAACTTTTTGACAAATTAGATTTCTTGAAATATTTGAACAACTTGATTGTCTGGAATTCTTTTTAATAGACAATGTTGTCAAGTCAAATTTCTAATTTTACTATTTTTTTTTCATTTACCAGATCAGCGAGCCAGCCTGATTTCCTGGCAGCAGATGACAGTGGATTGGGTCAGGAGGTGATGTTACAGGAACCTGCCAGTATTTTTGATCGCCCTGGTTTTGGCAGTGTGGCCTTTAGGTATAACAATTTAAAAATAACACTTTTTCTATGTTACATTGTATTTAAAAATAATTACAACACTTTTTAATTTCACTAATTGTTATTTATAATAATTATAACGTTTTCATATTGTCTTCACTAATGTTACTAATACTTAAGACTAAAGGACCACGTAGGGTTGAGGAGTGGAGAGGAGATTAGAGTGGAATGAGTGCAAGGGCGGGGTTAATTAGCACAGAAGAGGGGATGGAATAGAAGTTATTTGAATATTAATTACATTTTTGTTTAATTAATTGCCATATCTTGGGTATCAAGAAATCTTTGCACACATGCATAGAAATGAAGGAACATCGAAATAAAGTAAGGACAGAAATAATAAGCAAAACCTAATACACTTGGAAAAAAGTTAGTGTAATATCAAGTGACATGAAATTTCGTCATATTTGCCATGATAATTACTAGAGTGAAACATTATGATAGAAAGAGACAATGATAAATGTATTGTCAATATCGACGTCTAAAATTTAAACAAAGTATAGGTGGATCCACAGAATACACAGCCAAAATTTGCTTAAAGAAATCAAGCATTTCAAGCAGGTAGGCTAAATTTTGTTTCAGAAACTTTAAATTAATTTTTTAATTTTTTGTGCAAGTAAAATGACATTTATTTTAATATGTATTAAAAGACAACTGTAATTTTTGGATGTGCAATGAAAAGAAATAACATTACTCAAGGGAAATCTGCAGGTTTGTATAATTATTTTACGACTCCAAATAAAAATTCTATTCAATATTGATATTTTAATTTTATATCAATGGTAATATCTATATAGAAAAGGACAGTTATATAATATACAACACAAGAAAAGAAAGAAAAAAATATTGTTTTGAAAATTTTCATAAATCTTCGCATGATTCATGGTTATAATTATGTTCGACACTAGTGATGTTTTTAATAAATGATAATCTTGTTGCAAATCTTTGGTAAAATTATAACAAGAAATATTTCAACATAATCGAATCCTAAAATTTGATGTCCATTTTTTATATTCTTAAAATATTTGTGAATTTTAAAATTGTTAATTAATGGAGATCTTATTTATTCTGTGATTAAAAATCTCTATCTGTTCAAGAAGTCTCACTTATATATGTATATATATATATATATATATATATGAGAAAAGTGGATGGAAGACTTATATAATGGCTCAGGGCTAACAACCCGTACGAGCTGGGTTCAGTGATCACTGATACACAATGCAACGTTCTCCAATTAATTCCATCGTAATTTATTTTAAACTTGTGTTTTATTTTTATTCATATAATTACATATAGAGTTCTTCAAACTTACTTTGGAAACATTACATTATATGTATATGAAATTCAGAACAAAAAACCTCAAAGACAGCCCTGTAATTAATTTTTCTGCTTCATTATTGCGTCCTTTACAAATATGTACTGTGTAAAATTGCACACATTAAAATCAGTCATTTGTAAAATTTTATTTCACATGTTTTTCATTTTATTCAGCCATTGTGGATTTTTATTAATATGTTGTTTCTAGACGATCAATAACAGCAACCCTGAACTCCATGAGCCCGGGTCACGGCCATCCGCCACCTGGAGGAACACCGGGTGCCCACGGAGAAGAACTGTCCATAGGGTCGGCTGGCTCGCTTGCCGCTCGACAGAGGTCCATTAAACCTCGCTGGTCCGATGACACACTTACAGGTGAGAGCATATCTAATGAGTGCAGATTGAAAAACAAATAGACTACTCCATCTTAATATACAGTACATTTGTATTACTGTAAACAAATATTCAAAACTATGACATCTAATAAAACGTAAACTTTGCACTTGGTCCGTGAGATCATTTATCTGATCCCAAATTTTAGATAACGGATTGCATTGTGTGCTCATAATAATGAATTTTCTCAAAAATACAAACTGTGAGTCAATCACTGATATCTCAAAGTCACTATCAATAACAAAATAGCTATTTCGTGCCTAAAAATTTAACTTGAAAAACTTTGTGTTTAACCAAGATGTTTGTGCTAACGAGGCATTGCTATTCTGTTTAAAATTTGTTTATACAATGAGAGCATGTGGTCTAAATACGCTTGTAATGTGTAATCTTGCGCGCAATAAACAAATTGTCAACTGAAGTTGGCTAACGATTTTATTTGAAGCGAATAATGTTAATATTTTACTATTAAAATATGGAAAATATTGATCTATAATCAATAACTAGTGATGGTATTTTAACTGGTTACACAATAACCATCATTTGAGATTTGTATATGATATTATTAATGATTGATAATAATAACCTTTCCAACGTTCCCTCTAATTTTTCTATTGTGTGTGCGGATCTTCGACGCATCTTTGCAGTGGCGGTGCAATACAATTACACCCCTCCGCCCCCCATAAACACACATACAATTTCTCATTTAAATGTACATTTTTAGGTTATTCATTAATCACAGTGATTTTATATAATAATAACACTAACAAAAACAATTTTTGAAATTAATTAAAAAGATTTTTAAAAAAAATATTCGTTGATATTATATCAAATATTAAATACTAAACTTGTAGAATTTTCTTTTTATTTATATTTAATCTATATATTTGAATGTGGTTTTTTTTTCAAAATAAACATTTATTAAAATGTAGTATTTTCACTTTTATTCAAAATTATTCTTATTAAATTTTCAACTAAGTAAAGAAATCTTTCTCCGAATTTTTTCGCATTTCTATTGTACCTACTTTTTTAAACGGAATACATATACTAATGGACCGGCCCTGGGAGATTCAATGCCCCAAAGCAAAAACACTAGAAAGTAAGTAATTAATTTTATGAAAATTTCATTGTGCATGTATTAATTTGTGCGTTCGAGCAAAACTAAAATCTGGCAAAGGAAACTTTCTTTTATAATATTGACTGTGCGCACGGTAAAACATGCGTGCGGAGACATTTTGGTAGGTGTGCGCCTGCACACGTGCACTCCTTACAGGGAACATTGTTGATAACTGATTTTCACAATTCGACAGGCAACCATCGGTACTAGACAACACTCATATCTCAGTTACGAATCATCTATACAACCAGATATAAATCTCAAATAACAGTAACACGTGTAACTGGTTAAAATAATGGTTTAACCATCACTATTAATAACTATTGTACTGTAAATAACAGTGTTATTGAAATGGTGATTAAAGTCAGTTTTTAAACTTTGATATTATCCAATATCAGTG
>JADDOH010020238.1:0-15570 GCA_016648135.1 Agrypnia vestita | reverse complement strand
ATAATGAATGCACAAATTTCCTTCGAAATTCGGGTAAATTTAACAAATATGTGATCATTGTACGTAACCCGAACGTTGCAGCCAAAATGTTCCCACACGCTGCAGCCGCACGGGGACATTTTGTAATAAAGTGCGCTTATTAATGTTTTAAAAGCGGTGTTGCGTGCTATAGACGGCAAATAATACGAAATTTAATTGTATTCAGAATATTACTTCTGAAAACGAAATTATTTCATCAAGGCTGGACATTCACATTTCGGCGGTTTTTCGGAAATGTGGGTTTTTATTATTCATTTATGTCAAATCTATGCTATACATGCTTTATATATACAGGGTTATTTGTAAAACATTAATAACCTCGCAGACTATATTCCTGCCTTGATTATGAGTCGAAAATGTTCAAGCTATTATGACCTAATATCAATAGTTCAGGAGATATGCGACATCAAAGTTTGCATTTTTTTTCTCAATATTTCTGACTTATTTTTTGTAAAATGTCGGACTATCATTACAATAACTTATATCGAATATGAAAAATTTATTCCCTTTAATACAAATCAAATGAAAAAATAAAAACCTTAGAATTCCAATTGGAAAACATTCCAATTGGAATTTTTTCAGGGTTTTTATCATTTTATTTCACTTGTATTGAAACGAATGAATTTTTCGTAATCGATATAAGTTACTGTAATGATAGTGCAATGTTATACAAAAAATAAGTCAGAAATATTGAAAAAAATATGCAAACTTTGATGTCGTATATCTCCATAACTATTGATATTAGGTCATAATTGAACATTTTCGACTCATAGTCAAGGCAGGAATATAGTCCTGCGAGGTTATTAATGTTTTACAAATAACCCTGTATACATAATTTATATAATTTTTTAAGACCATAAGTTATATAGAACATTTGTTATCATATAAAAGAAATAAATTGAGCATTACTTACAATAATTAAAAAAATATAAGCATTAACTGACAGGCCGCGGCCAAAGAATTAATTTTCAGTGTCTTAGAAATTATCCTTAGTTACGGAATATGTATAGTATATGTACCTATCCAGATTATTTTGATCCGTTTCACAATAATACCTCCTCAAAATGATATAAGTGTTTTTAATGTTTCGTTTTGGATAAATGTTAATGTAGACGAAACTGGCTCGTTATGTGACGTCAACTACACTCTTCCTTGCTTTAAGCACGTTTTAAATTATGAAATCTTTTCAATTTCACTGCATTTTCCGACATTTGGATAATAACTTATAAATATACATACATACAGGGTGTACCAGAATTAGCAGCAAAATCTTGGCTGGTAGATTCCTGCCTATGTTATGAGATTAAAATGTTCAAGCAACCATGACCTAATATCCATAGTTATGGAGATATGAATGAGAAAGTTGATATGAGAAAGTTGAACTATCATTACAGTAACTTATGTCGATTATGAAAAGTTCATTCGCTTTAATAAGAGTCGACTAAAATGATAAAAACCTTGCAAAAATTCAAAAAAGTTTTTATCATAAGGTTTTTATCATTTTATTTAAGTTGTATCGAAGCAAATGAATATTTCTAATCGATATAAGTTACTGTAATGATACTTTAACTTTTTGCAAAAAATAAGTCAGAAATATTGAAAAAAAATGCAAACTTTGATAATATATAACTAATGATATTAGGTCATGGTTGCTTGAACATTTTAGACAAATACAGGAATCCACCAGTTTCTGCTGCTAGCTTTGGTATATCCTATATATTACTTACTAGCTTTAATACTCGACTTTACCTGATACATGAATTCGTGTACATATTAACTTCACATTCCTTTATGTCAAATATGTCAATGTATACTGGTAAAAAATGATCTTTGCAAGAAAGAAAAAATCGTTGAAAAATATTTATTAAAATAAACTTTTTACGTGTGTTCTGTAAAAATCTAGTAGGTACCTATCAACATCTTTTTAAAAACATTTTAAAGAAAAGAAAAATATGCAACATATAAAATAGCGTCTGCCTTACTGTTTAACAGTTTTTTGACAAACGACGTCGTGAGCTGAAGATATTCACGTTGACCTGGAAATTGCTAAGGGAAAAAGCTTTAAAAATATCGCGGTACTAGAGCGATCCGCTGGAGTTTTACTGCTTCGCATAAGTTTTATTATTGAGATACATTGTTTCCTATTTAATATATGTATTCAAGAGTGTACATTGAATGAATAAATTGGCAAGTAATCCACTCAAGGCATTCCTGGATATCTAGTAAATTTTATACGGAATATCTGGACAAATACAAAATTATTGGAAGATTAATGTTCTTGCTCGAATAAAATAAAATCTGTATATTTTGAATCATAACTATTTTAACTAGAATATGTTGTATGACGTACAGAATTACTGATTGAGTGCGTAATTATTTGACAGTCGACACCGTTGGGAAATTGAAATATTTATCACTACATTTCAAAATCGACATTTTTTTCGAAAAATGTTCAAAAATAAATTCTCCCATCAACTCCAGGGATGAGACAGTTAATATGAAAAAAATAAGCCAAGCATTAATTTAGTCCGAATACAGCGAGAGGAATATTTTTTACGGGTGGAAAACGCGAGTCTCTTTGCTACTGAAAAATGGATGTAATTATGTTATTCGAAAAGATAAAAAGAAATCTCGACGTAAAAAACTCCCGCGGGACAATTTCATTGTGACGGTATTTTTAGTTAATGCATTTAAGCCATTAGGATTTTCTCTGCTTGATGGCGCACATTTTGAGAGATGAAACTAAAATAGTGAGTAGGTAGACAGGTGCCACTTTAGAGGAAATATGGTGACACGCAACAAGCTCGGGAAGAATATTAGTGTCCCTCCCGAATCCTTCCTGAACCCTTAGTTGAACTAGGGGTTCTTCTCAAACCTTCTGAAAACCCGGGATTTGAAACCCGCCGGGTCCGGCTGCAATATTTTGGAAACCTCGGGTCCAAAATTATTATAGTATAAATATACAAAAAAAAACGTTTTCAAAATGTTTATTGCAAATATGTACGATAAAAAAACAAAAATAATGAATTTATACGAGTAAACAGTTTCTATACATAGGTTATTTTAAAAATATACATTATAAAAATATAATAATTACACACGTAGAATAGGGTTGTCAACTTTTTTTACAAGAAGTAAAGTATATTTAGGTCTGAGAAGAATATTAAACAGTATTTTAGAATAATTAACAGTATTTTATTTAATTAATGTTTTAAATGCATATTTTTTAGAGCTTCTCGCACAACTTATTAATTTACACTCTTTTTTAAAAACTTCATACGCCACACCACAATTATAACTAAAATTAAAATAAATGAGGAGCTAATTTTTTATTAAATTAATAATTGTCTATTTCTATCCTCCCGCCACTTTGCATTCATTATTGAAATAAATCTTTCAATAAATGCTGAGGTGGCGGGAACAGAAAGTAGATATGAGACAGTTTTAGTAATATTTTTAGATTCTTCTGAGGTGTTTACTAATAAATGGCTCCACTTTTGGCCAGTACTCATTTCAAGAAAATCTTTGCCTTTTGATTCGTTCTGAAACTCCATTATTGTGATTTGTTTACGCCCTCTGACTAAAAAAAAATAAATTGTGCGAGAGTCTAAATCTGAAACTTATAGTGTTACCTATTTTGATGCTGAAAACAGTATTTTGTATACTTTATTTTTGTTCAACAGTAAAAAGTATAATGTAGTGAAAAACAGTACGATACTGTTTTTAACAGTATAGTTGGCAACCCTAACGTAGAAATAAAAAAAATGTATAAATACGTATGATAAAAAAGAAACAAAGATAAAGAGCATATAAGAGTATTTTATACAGGTAATATTTTAAATTAAGAATTTCTTTATAAAAATATTTTAAGAAAATTAACGCTGTGAGGGACTTATCACCTAATGATGATCTAATAATTTTCGATTTACACTTTCAACATACAGATATAACGACTTACCTTGATTTATCAATAAGATTATGTATATTGAAAATACAGAAATAAAAAACAAACGAAATTCGCCGCCGACGACGGTTCAGAGTAAACTAATAATATTTAAGATTTAAAGCTTCGACTTCACAAATCTGTTTTCGATTACCGGTTTCGGTTTCGGTCGATTTCGGATACCGAATATTTTTCGCGACCCATGTTCACTCAAAATTCCTAATACAATAACACAAGAAAGCACGAAGGAAGTAATACAATTAAGGTTCAAAACGACTAACCGAGACCACTTTTTACTTTCTTTATATTAACTCGTGGCGTCTGCTTGCTTGCTTGCCGTCGAAAAAACTTTGGATCAATTTTTAACCCTTTTTCCGTGATCCAATCGAGCTGAAACTTTGCAAGTAGACTCGTAGCGACGATCAAGAAGATCTATCAAATTTTCGTTAAATAAATTAATAATTATAGTATAATTTTGGATTTTTTGAAATTTTAATAGTTTTTACAAATTGAAAGCATTATAAAAGTTTGATTACTACCAAAGGCGGCCAGATAACGTCACGGAATATTTAAAATTTGAATTACTCCGTCAGTAGGTATAATAGGTACTTCACTACGAATTTCGAAAATTTATGACAATTGGTTCACAGATGACAGCACACTTCGGTTTTTTGGGAAGAAAGCAAATAATAAAAATATATTTTTAGAGATTTCTGACATAGATATTTGTCTAAACATGTTTCATTTTCAGTCAATCTATGAAAATTTTGGATCGATGTTTAACCCTTTTACCGTGATCCAATCGACCTGAAACTTTGCTTTGGATTTTTCGTTGGAAACTGTACAAATGAGAAAGGATCCCGACGCGTGGAGAAGGCGCAAAACCTGTTTCAACTAGTCTGACTCGAGCCATGGGTCCGATCAGACGGTTTCGCCGATGCCGTGCCCCCCTATACCAATTATTAGGTTTTCAATATTCTATAAGTTTTAAGGATAATAATATACATGGAATAGATTTTCCACATGAACTTAAAGAAAGAGGAATATATTAATAGAATATCAAATTGGAAAGAATACAAATGAGAAAGGGAGTATAATAAAAACTTAGTTTTTATGGGTTATAAGATTGTTTACAAGGTTACTTTTTCAATGCTTATCCCAAGTTAAGCACCGCAAAATTGAAACTAACGGAACTTTATCACAAATTAAAATTTCAAATAAAACCCGAACCCGACATGTTTAGACCCCGGGTTTCGGGTCCGGGTTTTAGGGTCATTACCTGACCGGGTCCGGGTCGGATCGAGTCGGGTCCAGAAGCCCTAACTTAAACGCTAACACCTTTTTATTAAGTTTTAACATAACATTACCGTTTTTTTAAATTTGAAAGTGGATGCAAATTAAAACAAAGTTGTCAAGGTTTTTCTTCATTCTAAAGTAAATTTTCTGCTCTAGGATGTAGTGTTTACTTTTACGTCACATTTAATATTATATTTAATTATAATTATTATTTTAATTTGTCACAATACAATTAAATATCAATGTTATGCTAGTTACACTTGCATCTGTATGTTTTCTAAAGTAAAATGATAAATTATTCTTCAGTTTGCGATGGTTATGTTACATATTATACTAGTCCGTACCCGGCGATGCCTGGGTAGATTTAGTTAAAAATAAGTTTGTGGAGTGAAGGTGCCATTGTTTGGCAAAACCTCTAAATAATAACAATGTTTCCATTTAATCCAGGCAGGTAATGGGTGGGATATCCGGGAGAGTAGAGTGGGGAGTAATTATACATATTTTAATTAGAGTTGTAAAATGCATTGCATGGATTGTCGGGGGGAGGGTGAGTTTTTTTTTTTGAAATTCTTTATTGAAAGTAAAATAAATATATGTTACGATATGATAATAAATGAATATTACATTTACAATATTACATACAATATTACATTTTTTATACGTGTTTAACTGTCCGCAGAAAAGTTAAAACTTGTGTTTGGGGACAGGAGTACATGATGCATTATGTCAGAGCACGAATGATAAGTGTGTATAAGTCAATAAACAGTGTAGAGAAATATAAACATCATAAAATAAATATTAGTGAATCAAGAATACAAATTATTTTCGGAGTACAGTTTTATTAAATTCTAAAGATTTTTTGTTTTGCTTATGTATTATTTTATTTGTTTCATGTATTTCTTGAATTTTGTAATGTAACAAGGCTAAAAAGAATTACGCACTCCTGTCACAACACTATCGAAGATACGTCTGCGGTGTTCTACGGCTTTTGGGAGGCATCTGAAATATTCGGGAAACATCTGTAATAATCTAGAAGCCACGAGAATCTTGGGAGAAACACTGGAAAAGTCTAGGATGTTCGATACCTCGATACTCGGATATAAATACGGGGCCAGGCCGCGCGCGAGTTGTTGTTCTGGAGCGCGTTTGACAGCAAAAATAAAGCGAAGACGGCCGCAGGCTGCGGAGGCCAGAGTGGCCAACCGTAACAACTCAGGCGAATGATCTAGCAAAGTTCCTACTTACATAGCGAAATGAACTGGAGCGAATAATACGTGCGAAAATCGGATGGAATGTTCTAGTGAATGTTAAATTAAGTGTTAAGCGATATTAAAGTGTCTATTTACGAGTGTTATTTAAAGAAAAGCGTTAAGTTAAAGTGACTTTGTACATTAAAATAATTAATTAATCAGTAATTAATAAATCGCTAATTAATTACCAGCGTTTTCATTCATTCCTTCACAGTCACGACTCGTGACAATAATTTGGAATTAAAAGTATTAAAATTAACTTAAAGTGCTTTTCAGTAATAAATCTGGGGGAGGGAGTGGTGTAAAGGGGGAGAGGGAAGATAGCTTGTTATATGTTTTCCACATGGTTCTAAAGAATAATGACTATATTTGGATCAGATCTGTCAAAGGGTGTTGATTTTAAAATAAACTTTATCGGAGAAATTATAGTGAGAGAGGTAGTGGAAGGGGGGGGGGGAGGAAATGACCGCTTTTATTTTCAGCAGGGTCCTAAAGAATAAGTATGCAAAATTTTGGTCAGATCTGTCAAATGGTGTAGATTTTTATAGATAATATATCGGAAGGAGGCATGGAGTGAAAGACGAAGGGAAATGAGGTCTTTGCTTTCCGCAGGGTCCTAAAGAATAAGTTTGCAAAATATGGGTCAGATCTGTCAAACGGTGTAGATTTGTATAGAAAATATATCGAAAGGAGGGGTTGGTGCCCTGTGTTACCCGCCGGCTCCTAAAGAATAAGTTTGCTTTGGGTCACATTTTGCAAAATTAGAGTTTAACTTCAATATATAAAATGTTTTACAAGAAATCTTGTGCTCATCGAGTAGGGAATTGTCGGCCAGCGGTGCCAAAAAATGTCGTAATTCTCAGTTATAAGCACAGTTGGTCCGCGATGGAGAGATTTTTGTATCGGATTTTGCTTCGAGATATTTGAAGTTGTGGCGTCGGTGCCGGCTGCGGAAGGCAGGTCGTGTCAGACTAACAAGAACGTACTGTAAATATATACATTGAAATAAACATAAAAAATCGTCTGCGGAATTATTTAAAAATACTTTACTTTCGCGTATCGATTCACAAGACGTGGGTCTAAGAGTTGCCATTATCCAATGTAGAAAAAAGTAACCCATAAAAACCAAGTTTTTATTATACTCCCTTTCTTTGTAAAATATAACAACAATTAAAGAAGAATTAAAACGTATAGCATAACACTAAACTTACAGTAATTTAATATATTTCTAAAATGTCAGATGTTTTGAGCTTCGATAAGACACTTCATGCTTTGAAGATTAAATTCTAAAAACATTTGTCAGTCAATTTAGATTTTCGACATTCGTACTGAAATATCTATTATGCATGCCGTTGTTGTAATCAAACTTTTCAAATGATTCCAATTTGAAAAAACCAATAAAATTTCTGAAAATCCAAATTATACTATAATTATTTTTTTTTTAACGGAAATTTGATAGATCTTCTTGATCGTCGCCACGAGTCTACTTGCCAAGTTTCAGCTCGATTGGATCACGGGAAAAGGGTCAAAAATCGATCCAAAGTTATTGTTGACGGCAAGCAAGCAGACGCCACAAGTTAATATAAAGGGAGTAAAAAAAGATTTACATAAACTAAAGTATGAAGGTTTCAAATCTTTGTTCATATAAAAAATATATGGATAGATTTGATAATTTAAAAAAAAATCTACTTTCTTCGTCTATATTTTCATAATAATGAATATTGGCAGAGAGCAATCGCCTTCGCCGACAACTGCGACACCACCACCTCACTCGGGATTTCGCTAACAAAAGTGGTTTGTGCCTTAGCTAAATTAAATCGCTATTGGACATTGTTGTTTGAACATTAACGACTCATAGTTTGGACAGGAATTTAACTGTAAAGCAGCGTTTCTTAAACTTTTTCAGCCTCGGATCCCTAGGAAATCAAGCACAATTCACAAGGACCCCCTTAATAAAAAAAACCAGCTCATGTTTTGGTGCTATTCCTGATACTTTTTATATTTTGCTACTTATAACTAATATTGTTTAATGTATGTTCTTTTTAATTATATGATATATTTTTTATGTAAAAGCCTATACACATTGCTGCTCTTTACTTTATATTTTAATTTTTATACCCATGTTTTGGTGCTATACAGATATTGTTTAATGTATGTGCTTTTTGAAATTTATATTATATTCTCTATGTAAAAGCCTATACCTAATGGGCGTAAACAAATAAATAAATAAAATAGCTATAGCGATAAGCTATTTCAAAGTGTGTATTTTTTCCCAATATTTCTGACTTATCTTCTGTAAAACCTTGGATTATCATTAAAGTGACTTACAGCGAATATTAAAAATTAATTCATTTTAAAACAAGCCAAATAAAGTGATTGATTAAAATCATTCAAAAAAATGTGATTCAAATAGCTGCAAGGTTTTAATAATTTTATTTGATACTAAAATAATATTTCAGGCAGAGAGGAGAGTTATTTAAAAATACATTTAGATATTATTAGATGTAGTTATTTATATACAGTGTTATTTGGAAAATATTAATAACCTCGCAGGACTATATTCCTCCCTTGATTATGAGTCGAAAATGTTTAAACTATTATGACCTAATATTAATAGTTAAGGAGATATGCGACATCAAAGTTTGCATTTTTTTTCCAATATTTCTGAATTATTTTTTGTAAAACGTTGGACTATCATCATCCTAACTCATATTGAATATTAAAAATTCATTCCCTTTAACACAAGTCAAATAAAAAAATAAAAACCTTGGAATTCCAATTGGAAAACATTCCAATTGGAATTTTTTCAGGGTTTTTATCATTTTATTTAACGTGTATTGAAACGAATGAATTTTTCGTAATCGATATGAGTTACTGTAATGATAGTCCAACGTTTTACAAAAAATAAGTTGAAAATATTGAAAAAAAATGCAAACTTTGATGTCGCATATCTCTTTAACTATTGATAAATATTAGGTCACAATAGCTTGAACATTTTCGACTCATAATCAAGGGAGGAATATAGTCCTGCGAGGTTATTAATGTTTTCCAAATAACCCTGTATATATTATTTAACGTTCGAGTCGCTTTTAGGCGAAATACATCGATATTCATATTTTCTGCTAACTCTCTGTTGCTAATTCGAATTCTTTATTAATTTCTTAAATAAGTCAAGTAAAACTGTAATCAATAAATATATGTGGGTACATTTCAGATATGTAATTATTGGTGTTCTCGTACTTGGTGTAGCAGTATGGTACGGTAGACTCTTAAAACAATTTATTTTGATAGATTAATCTGTTTTATCCGCTCCGAGTTCCGGTTCAATGGTCGTACTTGAAGTCATTTATTTAGACGAGATTTTATCATCAAAACTAAACCAAACATTAAGAAAATAAACAAATTTTATGTATATTTATTTGCGCAGTATATTTTCAGTAGACTTTAGCCTATATTGTTTTGTCGACCGCGAGGACAGCTTAAAAACAATGAGAAATATAAACTTTGTTAATAATAGAAAGAAAAAATGTGAAAGACGCACACCCGTCAAAAATCACGGGACATAATGATTGCATGATTTTGAAGCTGAAAATTCATGAAAAGAAAACCGTATGACTATTCGCTTAAACCTAATAAAATAAAAATGTCAAGACCGTGTAATTTTGATGGCTATGATTGCACAACTCTATTTAATCTAAAATTTTCATTCCACAAGTTAAGAATTTACGGACCGACAGACAACGAAATTATTATATTTATTATACTAGCTGTAACCCGTCAAAATGAAGTGCGTTTACATGTCAGCTCCTAAAGAATAAGTATTTATTTATGAATAAAAAAAAAGAAATAAGAAAGAAAAAAGTTGCTATAAAATAAGTTACGGACGTCACAGGCAGTTACGGACAGATAGACAACGAAATAATAATTATTGGGATAATAACAAATTAATTTTGTTAAGTGCGATTTTTGTCGTGGACGTTTTGTATTTGGACCAAATTTCGTCGTCGGAACAAATTTCTCTGTTACCGGCGCCTCGTTAGCTGCCAATCAGTGCTGTTGTTGTGATTCCAGCAAGTTACGGACGGACATTCGAAATGAGGATAGTTGATGATATGTATTTAAAATTAAATTAAATTTCAATTCGATTATCCATAAACTACGTGGTTCCATTTTGGACTCCTTCCTCTGCCTTTTGCTCTGACCCCCCCCCCCCACTAGTGGAATGTAGTTTTATTCCTATTAATTATAGAAAACATTTTGTGCTGTTTTTTCTCACCGTAACTATTTAATAAATATTGATGTGTTGATCGCATATTCTGTTCCAACTAAAATAAGTGAAAGAATTACGTAGCTCGACTCTGACCCCTCCCCCTCACGTAGGCCAGCATTCCACATAACCCCTCCCCCCTTGATCAGGTCACGTGGTTTATGGACGCTCCCTTATGATTATTTCTACACAAAAATCAGGGGCGTGCAGTGAGAACAAGAAGCATGACTTTTATTTAAACATATATTTGGAAAAAAAATCGAAATTAAATATTTATCTGGCAGAATATAATGAAATATCAGAATGTGAATAATATGTTAATTGTTGTGATAGGAATTTTACGAGATATACCTCTTATTTCGGTTTCTTTTCAAAATATATGCTTAAGAAAAAGTCATGCTTCTTGTTCTCACTGCACGCCCCTGACAAAAATGTGATACAAAATGCAAGCTATGAGAAACAGTGTTCATCTCCGCTGAACGAATTTTGATACTTACCAGACGATCACTCTAATTAGAATTAAAAAAATGATTACTCAACTTAAATAAGTACAAATAAATAACACCAAATATGGTTAGCGTGTAACATTAGACACGATTGACACAGGTTTGCCATCTCTGGAGAAAATGTTTTATTAAAAAATTGAAATATCTTCGATTTTTAACTGCCAGAGTGTAATGAGCTCGCGATTTTTGTCACTACACTATCGGAGCCCGGTGTAATATTATCAAGAACAAACTTCTAGGGTCGATAATGAAACTTCACTAATAATGTCAAGACAAAACAAAATTACGTGGCTGTCACCGCAACGCGGTTTACACAATTTCTAAGGGCCGGTCTTATAAACGAAAGACCAAATATCCGTTAGTAAACCGACAATTTACTAACGGATGGCCGTTCGTTTATAAATGTTACCGACGCTCGTCTTATAAAACTTTTTTTAACGTCCGTAAGTATCGCAATATCGTACTGCTCTTGTCCATGATTTTAGAGCTGTCAGGGGCGAATTATATCTCTTTTCTATGGAAACGAAACATAACTTCTATAAACATAGCCTAAAATTTCTCGCTCGCACCGGATTTTCGGGATACTTCCCACAACACTACACTGGCAGTCCTTTGAAACCCCAACAAAGTCTGCAGCAGCTAATGATATTGATCCAGGAGCATAGAATCTCAAGGCAACATGCAATTTTTGTGGTTGATGATAATGTCAGATTCCTACGCGTGCGCCTTTTTACATTTTGCCCAATATCTTCTAGAAGCTGTCAAGCAGCCCTTTTCGACAAATGGTTGATAAAATCTGCGTCATCTAAAGTATTAAAATAATCCACTCGTATATTGAACCTTTGTTGTCGAGTTTGTTCTTCATCCGACGAACTTGAATATAATAATAGCTGGACACGTTTGACTATCTGAAAACGTTTTCCTTGAAAATGTAGCAGCCGTTAGTACAGTATATGTGTACATGTTAAACAAACAGCATAAAATAGTTCGACTGTCGGTACCGGCCGTCGGTAAAATTTTACTAAAATTTGACTAACGGATTGTTATAAGACGAAAATAATGACGTTTGAATCAATTTTCGGTTTATTTGGTCTGATATTTGACTAACGGACATTTATAAGACCGGCCCTAAGTATATGTTGTAGGTTCAGACGCGGGGTATTCCGCATTGCAAACGCTTTAATATTTGAGATGCAATCGTGGCGGTGCAAAGATATTGGACAACGGACAGTGGCCATTCCTAAACCGCACATAAACATACAACGTATTAAATGGACAGTGATAAACAACAAATAACCTATCCACAAAATAATTTTAGTAGATGGCACTGCGCCAAGCCACTGACGGCATAGGTAATTTCTAAACTGTTTTAATGCTATATGAAAATTAACGTAATACTGGCTGTAACCCGTCAAAAATTACGGAAAATTGGTTCGCGTCTTTGCTAAGCCCTAGTATATATTTATAGTATCTTTTTGGCGGTCCACGGAGAGGCGGAAGTAGCAACATGCGTCAGGCGGCCGGTTCGGGTTTGTTGAGCCGGGGTTCGAGCCCCATCTCCAGCCGTTTAATTTGTTTTTTAGCCGTGAATTCATACTAAATTAAGAACGGACAAACGGACAGATAATGAAATTATTATGTTTGATACGACGACAGTCGTGTTTTGAATTTAATCCTGTTTTTTTTTCTGTAGTCTTTTTCTTTTTAAAGGATGTTTGAGACCGCGATATGTCATACGGTCGGTCCACGAGACATTAAATCCAACGACATGATGACAAATGAAATTTCAAAATGTTTTTTATGGAAGCGCTTTAAATAAATCAGTGAATTGAAAATGGTGACGAAATTATTGAATATACCCTGCTGCAGCATGGTTGCCATGTAGTATTAAAAATGCCAACCTGACGGCGAATGAGTGTGGCCATATGGGAGCCTTCGCCCATAGTCTTGGGCAATCGTTTATATTCTTTGAAATATCTGTACCCAGAATTATTCGTTTCTGAGAACGAATAATCGAATAAGTGTCTGAATATAGTTGTTTTTCTCTGGGTATGAATCATTTGTAAGAATGATTGTAAAACTCGTTTTATATAATGATTTAAATGAATATTTATTTATAATTAATTAGCTGATTTATGTAAATCGCTGCATTGGCAAACAATACGTCGTAAGATAGGGAGAACATCTTGATTAGCTTGATAGGCAAGCAGGATATACAAGCACTATGTACTCAGCTGTTAGATGCTAAATATTCCTAACCTAATCTGATTACACGTGTGAGTATTAAACACACACGTGAGGATATATTATAATTAAATATTAATTCGTGCTAATTAAATACTACGTCAGTTGATCTGAGTTGATCATAATATTATATACCTACGCGTAGGCGCTGGAACGTGCCATCTCTGATACCGACAGGAAAAAGGTTATTTGTGTTAGTTTGGGTCTCTAATATTATTACAATATAATATTTAATACTGTGATCTTATAAGTCAAGTTTTTCTAAATAAATTTTATACGATTTTCAACGCAGAGTAAAACGGAGTTACCCAGCATTTAATTAATAAGTAGGTAACTTCAATCGAGTGTTTACCCGCATGAATAGTCAATACTTATGACTTTTGACACGTATGAAGTCATAATTACTGTAAGTCAATAAATAAATAGTCAAGTGATAATTATTACTGAGAGGAGAAAAATTTTAATAATGTATATATTTAAATATTATCAATTGCATAAAAGAAAAACAAAAAATATACCGTATGAGGTTGTTTTCATTAAAAAATGATTTTTTATGTGATTTTCAAGCATGAAAATTGGGTTCGAATATGTTACTTTAATTTGATATGGTTGTTGGTATAGTAGTTAAGGCGCTCGCCTAGTGGTCCAGCGGTCGGGGGTTCAAGCCCCATTCCAGGAGACAAGTAAGTTAGTAATATTTTAATGATACGAGCGTCATTTAAAAAAAATTATTTCTTTATATTGTTGATGGCTAAAATTAAACGTATTCATAAATCCTTGGCAATGATGGTGCAAAATTTTCACTACAAGAAATGACTTTGGTTGTATTATTTTTTTTAAATTATCTAAATAAAATAATTTCGTTGTCGGTCTGTCCGTAATGTCCGTAAGTTGCTGGAATTAAAACATTAGATAATTAGAGTGTGACACGCAATCAGCGTGCAAACGCAATGGCTCAGGCAACATGCAAAGGTCGCTCACCACAAATTACGGCGTACGGCTAGTTATTGCTATAAAATGTTAAAGTCAATTCAAGGATTAAATTAAAATTTACAATTAAAAATGGAGTTTGATGCAGATTGGAAAATAATCTTATTATTTAATATTAAGGCCATTCATTATATTTTTAAATAATCATCTATCCACTTTCTTGATAATAATCTGAACCCCCAGAACGTTTAATATCAATAGTTTATTTATGATACTTCTCTCAATATTACTCTGTATAAATAGGTACTTGTTACCAATTTTATTTTGTTTGATTATTCACCACTTGCTTGCAAATTTACACGCCTAATCGCTGTGCAGGACAAGTGCCAATCTGTACATGGTTAATAAATTAAATATATGCACATTGCTAGAGCAGGCCGAGGACATTTGTAATTGGAATATTGGGTTGAGTTAAAAAAAAGTAAAATGGAAGCCTCTTTCCATATAAGAAAGACAATCTGATTAGTATATGTAAGGCTCGGTTGCGCCAGCAGAAGTAAATTTGGTTCGAGTAACATTGACCCGAGTAACTTTTTTTACCCTCAGCTCAGAGTAAACTCGATTTCGGGTTGCACAAACAGCTTTTTTACCGCTGTCAAACCAATCATAAGGCTAATAGGGTGCCAAGCGGAATATACCTCAAATACCGCATTTGTCTATGGAATTTGATTTATTTCAGTTTTTCACCACTGGCAATACGTACTTTTGCGGTTCAAAACCAGTTCAAACAAACCACTCTATAAAACAAACCAAACAAACGTCAAACCATCGCTAAAATAACGCGAAATTAAAAGATTCATTTTAATATTTACAAATTTCAATACGAAAATGACAGCGACAAAATTGAAATGACAAGTACCTATATGGATAAATGTCACATTTTCAAATCAGCTGTGAGAGGACGGCCATTTTTTTTACCAACGTTTTTACCTTTACCCAACTATCTTGGAGAGTAAAAAAAAGTTACTCAGATGTATGTACTTCGGCGAGTTAAATATTTTTACCATAGATGGCGCAACCCGTTTTAGTAAAAAA
>JADDOH010020232.1:0-18577 GCA_016648135.1 Agrypnia vestita | reverse complement strand
CCTGCAGGGAAACGGCGTGATGGTTAGTTAGTTAGTTAGTAATTTTTATAGATTTATACCGCTTTTAGTAATCTTGTAAATAATTTTAAAGTGATTTGATCATTGGAAGATAAGAGGTTTGGGTTGTTGATGGGGAATGGAATATTGTAATAATATCTAGAATAAAACTTGAGTAATAGTCATTGATGGGGCATCCAAAAAATATGTGATCTAAATTTTCGTCGTCTATCCGACATTCATATATAGAAGAGTCCCGAATGCGGATTTTAAAGAGATGGCTAATAATGAAACAGTGTCCTATTCGTACACGGCAGATAGAGGAAGCTCGAACTTATTTATTAACATTTTTGAAAACTTTGATATTTTTGTCTCGAGACGCAAATAATCTATCTGAAAACTAGACTTACATAATAAACTCACAAGGTAACTAAGGAAGAAGTTTATGTTACTTAAACGAGTAGGAATAGGACAAGACGAATAGGAATGAGCTGGGCTGCTTTTGGCAAACTCAAACATATCTTCGAGAACAAAGAGATCCCAATTAGCCTAAAAAGAAAAGCCTTTGAGTCATGCATACTGCCAGTGATGACGTATGGATTGGAGATTATGGCCCTTACAAAGAAAAGTGTAGAAAAGCTCAAATGCACGCAACGATCCAAGGAGAGATCCATGCTTGTAGTAAGCCTAAGAGAAAGAATTAGAAACGACGAAGTTTGGCGCAAAACTAGAGTAGTGGATATCATGGATTATGTAGCGTAGCTAAAATGGCAATGGGCAAGACAGGATACTACAAGATGGCCTCCCATAGTTCTGAAACGGAGACCTTGGAAAAATAAAAGAGGCATCGGAAGACCTTAACAGAGATGGATCGATGATATTATCGCTGTGGGGTGAAAGAAATGGCTACAATTAGCCAACAACAGGGAAGAATGGAAAAATAAGGAAGAGGCCTATATTCAGCAGTGAAAAGACGAAGGCTGATGAAGAAGAAGAAGAAGAAACGAGTCTCTGCATTCTAAGATACCTAGCGTTACAAGTTTAAGCTTAGTAAACAATTTCATTCGGCTTAGTGAAATATATTTACAATCTATGTGAGCTATAATACTGTTTGATTAATTATTAATAATTATTTAATTTCAACGGTACAGTTAGAAATCTCTGATTTTTTAATACTTTAGAAATATAAAAATGTAAAGAGCTTTAGATTTCAGATTCACTATGGGATTATATATAATATATAAAACTCGCAGTACTTTTTCATTGAAGGGATTAGTAAAACCAAGGCCGAGTCAAAATTGAAATTCCGGGATTATGGTTTCCGATTTTAATGGCTTCGGAATCAGGGATTATAAAATACTTATTTAATCAAAGATTTTTTGATTAAAAAACATCAGAATGAATAAATACAATTAACAAAAGATATACGAATCTTTGAACAAAAAATGATACTTTAATAATGCAAAATTTTAAAATAACGACTAAAATGTGAAATATTTTTATTATTGAGACGATTTTTATTATTCCATCATAGCTTTGATTGATTTGAACATTTTGTTATCTCGAAATTAACCCAGAATAGGCGAAATTTCGGGATTTATAAATACCGTAAATTATGCCGGGATCCATAATCTCGGGAAAAATAAATAATTTTGTATCTGACGCTTTCTATTTGTGGACATACTTTAAATAAAATATTGTGTCTGAGTGGTGTTGATTTAATTTGAATATGTACCCTTTTTATTGATAAACAAAATTTTCTTTTAGAAAAACGGACTACTTCATTCTTACTGTAAAATTTTTCGGAAATTAAATTTGAATTACTATTTTACAAATGTGGGTATTTGAATCGAATCGAGCTGAAATTTGGCAAGCAGACACGTGGCGACGATCAAGACGATCTTTCAAATTTTCGTTAAAAAAATTTAATAATTATAGTATAATTTCGGATTTTTAGAAATTTTATTCGTTTTTTCAAATTGTAATCGTTTGAAAAGTTTGATTAGCAACGGTATATAGCAACGCGGCGGCCCGATAACGTCGCGGAATATTTTCTAAATTTGAATTACCCCGTCGGTTTAATAGGTACATCACTACGAATTTCGAAAATTTACAAAACAATTGGTTCACAGATAACAGCAAATTTGGGTTTTTTGGGAAAAAATCAAATAATAATTTATTACTCCCTTTATATTAACTCGTGGCGTCTGCTTGCTTGTCGAAAAAACTTTGTTCGATTTTTAACCCTTTTCCCGTGATCCAATCGAGCTAAAAATTTGTAAGGAGACTCGTGGCGACGATCAAGAAGATCTATCAAATTTTTGTCAAAAAAAATTAATAAATTTTTGGATTTTTCATGGTATTTTCATACTATTTTTGAATTTTTAATGGTATTTTCATACAACTTACTAAGTTCGCCCGACCGAGGCCCAACGCGTAGGTTAAGCGCCAAACCAGTTTTCACTAGTAAATGAGAAAGGGAGTATAATAAAAACTTGGTTTTTATGGGTTATTTTTTTTTTGTTAATTTGAAATTATTTCATCAATGGAAGTTCTTGCTGTAACCTTTCTCGTCCCAAGACGAGTCGCGTTTATCCAGATTTATTAATGTGCGTTTAAAATCTTTCTAACATTCTTTTCAAAATTTAATTTCCTTCTTCTGCCAAAAGGTACGAATTAAAGTAGTGGTCACGCACTATTAAGAGGTATTAGTCACTAGAAGTAAAACTTCTTTGATTCAGAATATACAATTTTTTATTATTTCAATGAAGCCCCTGTTAATGAGAACTCAATTTTTAAAATTTGTTTAATAGACAATACGTATTATTTCTTTTATAACAATGATAACTAGCAAACATTAAAAATCATTAAGTAAGATTCTTGTGTGTGGTGAGGGATAATCACTCACAATCATATTGGTAGTGTAATCTAATTGATCAAACAATGAGAATTAGGTAATATACTACTTATCTAATATCTCGAAAATTTCTGAATAAGCTTTATACAAAAGCCGATTCAAAATAATATTTATTTTTTCACACATATACATTTTAACGTACTTTAAAAATGAAATTATATCCTTATTCTAACTAAAATGGTTCAGTTGTGGAATGCCTCCCTGCCAAGAGGGCGGCCCGGGTTCGATTTCTGGCTGATGGAGCCTCTCATTATATTACACCAAAATTCTTCCGCTCTTCTGTACCAGAGAACGCGATAAGTCTGCCGCATACAAAGCTAATTAATATCCCGTGCTGGAAAAAGTAACCTGAATCTATATGATGGTGAATTTTGACCGTTTGAATTTACTATAACGTGCCCAAAGAACTTAAACTCCAATAACCTTGTAGTTTACTCATTAATGGCTTCGGAATCAGGGATTATGAAATACTTATTTAATCAAAGATTTTTTGTTTAAAAAATATCAGAATGAACAAATACAATTAACAAAAGATATACGAATCTTTGAACAAAAAATGATACTTTAATAATGCAAAATTTTAAAATAACGACCAAAATGTGAAATATTTTTATTATTGAGACGATTTTTATTATTCCATCATAGCTTTGATTGATTTGAACATTTTGTTATCTCGAAATCAACCCAGAATAGGTGTAATTTCGGGATTTATAAATACCGTAAATTATGCCGGGATCCATAATCTCGGGAAAAATAAATAATTTTGTATCTGACGCTTTCTATTTGTGGACATACTTTAAATAAAATATTGTGTCTGAGTGGTGTTGATTTAATTTGAATATGTACCCTTTTTATTCATAAACAAAATTTTCTTTTAGAAAAACGGACTACTTCATTCTTACTGTAAAAATTTTCGGAAATTGAATTTGAATTAATATTTTACAAATGTGCGTATTTGAATTTTCAGTGAAATTGAATTTCTATACGTGCTAGACTATTTTTTTTTGCTAATTTGGAAATTCTTGCTGTAACCTTTCTCGTCCTAAGACGGACTAGTTGCGTTAATCCAGATTTTTAGCTTTAAAAGATTTGTTATTGTGCGTTTAAAATCTTTCTAACATTCTCTTCAAAATTTAATTCTTCTGCCAATAGGTATATGCGTCTTACGCATTGTTTACGATTTTGCCCAATAATTTTCCAATTTTTATATCATCAGTATTATCCAATTTTTCTACCACCAGGGAAAATGTTAGTTATTAAACAACGAGTTAAAGTAGTGGTCACGCACTATTAAGAGGTATTAGTCACTAGAAGTAAAACTTCTTTGATTCAGAATATACAATTTTTTATTATTTCAATGAAGGTCCTGTTAATGAGAACTCAATTTTTAAAATTTATTTAATAGACAACACGTATTATTTCTGTTATAACAATGATTACTAGCAAACATTAAAAATCAAATTATTATTATATGTCATACCAAAAAGAATTAAGTAAGATTCTTGTGTGTGGTGACGGATAATCACTTACAATCATAATCTAATTGATCAAACAATGAGAATTAGGTAATATACTACTTATCTAATATCCCGAAAATTTCTGAAAAAGCTTTATACAAAAGCCGATTCAAAATAATATTTATTTTTTCACACATATACATTTTGACGTACTTTAAAAATGAAATTATATCCTTATTCTAACTAAAATGGTTCAGTTGTGGAATGCCTCCCTGCCAAGAGGACGGCCTAGGTTCGATTCTGGCTGATGGAGCCTCTCATTATATTACACCAAAATTCTTCTGCTCTTCTGTACCAGAGAACGCGATAAGTCTGCCGCACACAAAGCTAATTAATATCCCGTGCTGGAAAAAGTAACCTGAATCTATATGATGGTGAATTTTGACCGTTTGAATTAACTATAACGTGCCCAAAGAACTTAAACTCCAATAACCTTGTAGTTTACTCATTACACATATCTCCATTAAACAGTGTCACATTTTTAAAGCTTGCTGGACCGCTTCATACTTACTTACTTACTTACTTACCATCACGCCGTTTCCCCGAGGGGGTAGGCAGAGAGGATAGAGCGCCATACTCTTCTGTCCTGACATACAACTTTCGCTTCGTCTACATTCATACATCTTCGCATGCAAGCTCGACGGTTGTTCAGACTTCTAACAGGACCATCTTCCAGTATCTGGTTAATCTGGTCATGCCACGTCTTCCGTGGTCGCCCTCTTTTTCTGGCGCCGTCAACACTTGCATCATATATCTTTCTTACCATTCTTTCCTCATTCATTCGCTCAACATGCCCAAACCACCTGAGCGACCCCATTTTTATTCTCTGTATTATGCTACGATCAGCTTTACATTCATTCCTAATATATTCATTCTTTACTCTATCATACATGGATTTACCACACATACGTCTAAGGGACCTCATCTCCACTGCATTCAATCTACTTTCGTTCCTCTTATGCCAGCTCCCGGCTTCACTTCCATACATTAGTGTCGGTACCAGAACTCCATTATGTACCGCCAGTTTTGCCTCGGTAGACATATTTCTATTAGAAATTATTGCATTCAAAGCACCGTTCACCCTATTCCCGGCAGTCACTCTCCTCTCTATATCTTTCTCAACATTCCCTCTTCTATCGAACATACTTCCCAAGTACACATACCATTACGAAAAATGTTGTATTGATTTTACACGAGCATAAAAACAGACAAAATATTTATGATTATCGTAACGAAACGCCAAGGAATGCAATAAAGTATCAAGCATTGTTGCGAGAGATTCAAAATATTGTTTGTTTTATCACGGAGGTTGTCGCGCGCACCCGAATGGCTGCAAGCGTACAGAACATCAGGAAAATTTTTCCATTAGCTTTCTGTGACTGTGAAACTCTCAGCGGGGCTTCCAAAGCTGCGATACTTTACTCTTGTACGTGACGGAAATTGGATTCTGCGAAATCTGAATCCCAAACTCGCTGTAGCCAAAACAGTACAGCTTTCACAAAAGCAGTTAGTCTTTTGAATAGGTATTATTTGTCTTGTAAAGTTTCCTTTCTTATCAGCATATTACAGCGACTGTATTAAATGGATTATTAGGCAAATTTTAAAACTAATACACATCGAAACCCTGGATTGCGATTAACTTGCTTTGAGAGTGTTTTGCAAGACGAGTAAACAGTTAAAATAAATTATGAATTAAAAATGCTTTGTCTACCGAGCGATGCGTGCTCCTAATTTTGTAGTGATTAACATTTTACGAGATTGAGATTTACATATTGAGAGAGTACGGGCATTATCCTTGGCTTTACCCAACCGAGTTTCTCCAGGGTATGCTTGGCTACAATAGTTTAGAGACTAGAAGGAATGTGTATTTGATTACACATTTTTATCGATTGTTGCGCGGTATGATCGATAATCCTCAAATTATGCAGAGCATTGGTTTGTATGTTCCTGATAATTACACTAGACATCGTCAGCATAGATTGTTTCACATTCCAATATACAGGACCAACCTGCCGATGGTTATGCCTGTTGGAAGAGCCACAGCTATGCTGAACAAAATCGCTTTGGGTATTGATATATTCCATGTGTCTGAGGGGGTTTTCCGAAGCGGGATTCTCCTACACCTTTGACCAGATTTTATGTTATTTTTAATTTATTAAATATTTTCATTTTTGATATATACTTCCTAATATGTATGCCTTAAACATTTTGTTTGTCATGTACATATTATCATGAAATAAATTGAATTGAATTGAATTGAATTGAATTGAATTTTGTAATTATCAAAATTTTGTAGTGATTAAAAATTTGAAGAAAAGTTCTACCCGAAAAGACTGTGGCAGTGCGATCGATGAATCTTTTTAATGATGTGCAATGTAATATTTTTGTGAAATCCTCAGAAGGAGGCAAAAATACGGGTCATAGTTAAAGTCACACAAGAAGAAAAATATTATTAATATTTAAAGCATTAACTTTGTGGTTAGACATTATAACAGAGTGACTAAGTTAATTAAGTTAAAGAACCACAAAAGACACACGTGACAAAGAAAGTCAACCGAAAGAATAAATATATGAAAAGGTAATTTGTATTGATCACTTTAATACGAATATTTTAGGAATAAATCTTATGAGTTTCCAGTAGGTAGGTACCTATTTCTTATGGGGAAATTCGTTTTGATATACGAGTTCTTTGGATAACGAATACGTTTCCGGAACAAATTACGCCCGGAATCTAAGGTTGAACCGTAATGTTCTATTTTACACTTGGTAATAATGTTTTCTACGACACTTAAGTTTCTCCAAGCATTAGTAACAAGCCTTTTCCATTACACCAGGAGTAATTATAACACATTGCTGTATATTGTTTCCAAGTTGTTTGCATAAGGTAAAGGAAAGTTTCCGTAACAGTGCCATGAGGTTAAAATGCATTATATCTTAATGTTGTTATAAGGTAGATGCATAATTATAGTCCATTTTTTTTAATTTGACATTTGACATTGTGTAAATCATTAATAGAGTTAGGAAATTAAAATGCGCAGGAAGGGCGCAGAGCTGCTGAGCCATTTTGCGATTTCAACGAGGTTTTCGGCAAAGGGACGACTAGCGAAAGGGCATGATGAGGGTGGTTTATTCGCTTCAAAGGCGGCCATGGAAGAGGACGAAAGACAATAGGGACACTGGACACTCTTCGTTCGCGGAATCGGCAGTGTTCCAATGTTGATGGTGACCACGCCCCCGAATAAAAACTGTAACAAGGGGCGCGGCTATAAAAGAGGAGAGCATAAGCCCTCGCTCTCTCTTTCATTAGCCAGGGGGCAGTTAGCACAGGGACAAAAAATTCAAAACAGAGCCATGATAACTATCTTAAGATGTAACAAATATTCAAGAATTAGCGATATGGAAAAGCATACAATGATACAAAATGTCCTAGTCTTGATATATAAAAAAAAACCGATTACTTCTAATGTACACGTATAAAAATATGAAATAAAATTTCGAGGTCACAAATCACAAACGAAACTGACAGGAACACAAAATAGTTTGCACTATAAAGTCTTAAATTATTCAATGAACTGCCAGCAAATGTGAAAGAAGTAAACAGTCTTACTACTTTTCGTAGGTTACGTGCAAAATATGTGAAAAGTAATTCAGAATATTTTTGAGTTTGTTCAGATCTTTCAGAACAGTGCTGGATTTATGTCACAGAGACATTATTAATCAATTAATGTATATTATAGATATCTCACAGAGATGAAAATAAATCAATTGTAGATTTTCTCATTAGCGACATCTGTGGGGATTTAGGGGAATGAAAATGGCTTTGTACAGGCCGCATGGAAAGGCGGTTACAACTCATATGTGAAAGCTTTCCACGCAATTTGAACATATATACAACTTCCAAAAAAATGAATAAGCATGGTATATTCTATCATGGGTGGAAATGGCGAATGTTACATTGTGTAAAGTGATCACTTAAGCCAACCATAAGATAGGTCATGAGTCCTATGTACACCCAAATGACTTCTATACCTACTTTCCCATAAGAAATACAGTTTCATCTCTGTGAGATATCTATAATATACATTAATTGTGAAAAGTAAGTTTAATGTATGATCATGTTATGTTTTTTCATGTTTATTTTCTTTTTAAATTTCTTTACTTTGTACCAGATGTGAAAATATGTTCCTATTTATGATTATTTATGTTGATATAATTTTGGAATATTTATATTTATTTTTCTAAGTTAATTTATGTTTTATTTATGAGATGTAAAAAATGTGTTCTTTTTACAACTAAATAAAAAATATACAAACAAACAAACTAGTTTAGGGTCGGTCAACACAAAGTATCTGACTATGCAGAAGGTAATCGAAATCACCTAGTATTTTATTTAGTGTTCGTATCCCAGATTTGGGAATACAGAACAGTTTTCGTTTTTGTTTATGTCACAATATAATTTTTATAAACGGCGGAAAATTATATTATGCTTTAAGGGGGGGGTAAGATTTTTAACTTTTCTTTTGCATTTTATTTTTAATTTTTTAATTGAATGTATAACATCGCAAGAATATTGTGTCAAAATTTCAAGTCAATCGGAGCAAAATTGACGAAATTATGAACATTTGAGCGATACTCAGACTGATTTTCTATACCTGCTCGGGCAGCTAAGAGACGCGCTCACCTGAGGACTACCGGACGTGCTATTCTATTGGAAGAAATTTGCGTAGACAAGGACAAAAAGATGCTAATGATGAAAGCTCTTTGCTGTGTGAACATGGCATCGACGATTATGTGTAAGTATAAAATAAGTGTTGAGTTTTATTTTGAATTTTACAGTGTGCAAAACTTTAAAGCGTTTTCCCCACATCTCACGTTTTCAAAGTCGGTGTCCATCATAACTTCAAAACTACTGCACCGATCTTTCTGAAATTTTGAACACTATTTCTGTACATAATTTACAAGGTAACGCTGGAGACTTTTTTTCAAATATGTTATTAATTTTTATTTTTTAATAACAAATTAGTCGATATTTTTCGCAAAAAATCGCGTTTTTCCCTTCAAAGTGTTCCAAAAAATTGAAAAATTGAAATTTCAAAAAACCCTCTCAGCGTTACCTGGGAAAACCTATTATCTAACGAATGAACTTTGATTTTTTGATTTCAGATGATCTATCACCAAGTTATGATGGACACCGCAATTCTACTTTTTTCCGAGACACGTCCGAATAATTGCTGCCATTGCCGTATTTTTTAATATTTCTTCTTGAAAATTTTACACAATATTCTTCAAATGTCATACTTTAATGAACCATTGGTTTTAATAAAGAGATTTTAACTGTGTTGTCACAAAAAATTCACAAAAACATGCCTATTTTTGTACGAATTAACCTTACTCCCCCCTTAACCTAATACTATAATTTTATGGTATCATTTAAGTATCCATTTCCCTACACGTCCATTTTGATATTAAATCAGGATTAAGTGAAAATAATGCACGGTGTCAAAAATTTTACATAAGTTGCTGTAGAATTACACGATTTATAAGCCATTCCGATTATGAACCTCCCTGTGGATTGTCCTGGCTTTAAATATTAACTAAGGGTAGGAGATAACATATACGTCCTTGCAGGTGACGGTGTAATTTTGTGAAATACATTTTTAATGAAGATGATAATCTTCTCGGAATATAGTGCGGTAGAGGAACGAGGGAAATATGTGTCACTTAGTGGGAGCGCCTGAATAATCAGTTATGTGCAAAACGCTTTACACCTGCACATTCAATATACATTATGAACATAATCTGAATTTTGAATGACGATAATTATCTGGAGAGGTACCTAATACCTCAGTGGTGATAACCGTCCATGCGTGGTATAAAAAAACACGTAGATACCTACATTTTTGCTAAGTGTCCGTAGAATTTCATTATTATTAGAAAAGTTCAAAATAATAAATAAATTGCACAATTGAAAGTAGTTACCGGGAGAGGTGGGTATATACGTAATTTTTGAGTTATTAAAAAATCATTTAATTATAAATTTAAAATATTAAAAAATAAACACTTATATATATATATATATAGATAATATATTTAATATTATTTCGTATTAAATATATATATATATATATAATATATATTTAATACGAAATAAATAAATGAAATAAAGAGAAATACACAAATATCAAATAATAAAACTGAAAAATTAAATGCTGGAACCTGGATTCGAACCACGGACCTCTGTGTTTCGCGCACAGCGTGTTACCAATTTCACTATCCCAGCGACTTAACAAGTCGTCAATATTTGATAGTTATATGTTCCTCTTTAAATTATTAATTCACTTATTTATATAATTCCATTTTTATTCGGGAATTAATCGACTGTTTACGAGAATATCAAAAATATATTTAAAGAGAAACATATAACTATTAAAAATAAACATAAATAAAAATAAATAAACATAAAAATAAACATTAAAAATAAACAGAAAATATTCTTTACTCTTTGAAATAAGTCGCATAGAACAGCAATCTGCCGAATATGCCGATTGAAATTTTGGTGAGGCAACATTGCCCCAGTAAAATGGTTTATGCTTATTATTTTACTTCCTATCAAAAACAATAAACTTTCAAAAAAAGTTGAGTTAGAAAAGTCGCTCAAGTATCAATAAAGCAGTCTGTGAACAGTAAGTTTCAAAGGTAACAACAATCTGTAAGTTCCAACCAATCACAAGCGTTTATTAATCACGTGTCATTATGGCGTCCACTTGGTTTTTGTTGTGAGATTTGTGTGTTAATTTTATTGATTTATTAGTGAAATAGGTGAAATACAATAGTTTGAGAGTGTAAAAACTAAACATGGATATCGATCCCACTTGTGTAACTATTAACGTTTATGGTACCTTCAAATTAGGGATGTTGCGGATGCGTATTTTTTAACATCCGCGGATACGGATGCGGATTTTTTAACATCCGCGGATACGAAAGCGGATGCGGATTTTTTAACATCCGCGGATACGGATGCGGATGCGGATTTTTTAACATCCGCGGATACGGATGCGGATGCGGATTTTTTAACATCCGCGGATACGGATGCGGATTTTTTAACATCCGCGGATACGGATGCGGATGCGGATTTTTTAACATCCGCGGATACGGATGCGGATGCGGATTTTTTAACATCCGCGGATACGGATGCGGATGCGGATTTTTTAACATCCGCGGATACGGATGCGGATTTTTTAACATCCGCGGATACGGATGCAGATGCGGATTTTTTGAGGCTCACATCCGCGGATGTGGATGCGGATCTCAAGTTTTTTTAAGAGATAACTAGTTAAATTACATGTATAAATCAAAGATATGGTAATTTTTGAATATTTTTATATAATATTCAAATTTTTAATACTTAAATTTAAAAATTGTTGCATTATATTTACTAAAAAGTAATTTTGCTACTTTTTTTAGGCTCCAGACTGTTTCTCAATTCTCGTATATTAATAACGCGCCACTAAATAATTATTCACTAGGAATACTGACTAGTGGAGATGATAAGTACTATTTTTTTTGATGATATTTTTAAATCATCTCGATTAACGCTCCACCATTTAAGCTGGCTTTCTGAAATATTCAATCTTTTTTTATTGCGATATGAGAGCAATTTCTTCTTGACAATCGCATTGGGGGTGTCATTGCATTGGGGGTGGTTTCTTCTTTACTTGATGAATCTAGCATTATGCCAAGATCGCTTTTTTTTCAAACAAGTCTTACTGACCGTACCGGACCTCCCTGGATGTTCCGAATCTTTTTCCAGGGAATCTCTCACTCCCGTTTTTTTTTCGCTTTTTCGAAATGTGTAGATGATATTGGAGAAACATCAATATTTCATCTTTAATCTTTTCCTCGTCTATCCTAATCTATTTAAGGAGCCAAACGTCACAAAATTTATAAAACTGGAAAGACTTCGGTGGCTGGGTCATGTGGAGAGAATGTCCGAGCATCAAGCACCAAAGTCCCTGCTGAACTCAAGGCCAATAGGACGAAGGAGCTTAGGAAGGCCAAAATTAAGATGGAGTGACAACGTCCTCAAAGATATCTCTGCCTTAGAGCTTCGAAACTGGAGAGAGCTGGCACTAGACCGAGATGAGTGGAGGAAAATTATTGAGGAGGCCAAGACCCACCAAGGGTTGTAGTGCCAAGAATGATGATGATGATGAATCTTTTCCTCGGTTACTGGTTTGAAAAATGTGTACTTATAGCGAGGGTCTAAGTAAGTGGATACGAAATATAAATTGTTCTCCACCAAAGTAGAAAATTTATCTGAAATCTCAGTTTTCAGAGTTGTGACCGCCAACCGAATTGGATCAGAATTCTGCGATTTTGTTAAATGGTCATCATTTTTTTCATAAGCATTTGAATTATTGGAATCACTGATGATATGAAGGTCTGAGAGCTGCTGGATTCCCGTGCAGCTTCTTCAAAAGGGTTCAACTCAACACAACGTTCTACGATTTTCCACTCTTCTGGCGAAAAATGAGTCAAGGTCGCTGTCGTTAATATAAAGTCTTAACGCATTTTTATCTTTAAAAAACGCTCGCACACGTAAAATGTACGCAAAAGCTCCGCATTGATTATTGCGGAAGCGGATGTCTAAATCAATGCGGAAGTTCCGGAATTGCGGATGCGGATGCCAACATTCGCAACATCCCTACCTCAAATGCAATAATACTAGTGGACCTAAAAATAAATCTTTCAAGAAATGTATTCTCTATTCTATATTATTTAAACTTCAATCTGTATTAATTAGAACAAAAATAATATCTTGATATTTTAATTATTGACAACTCTACTTATATATTAGCTTAGCTAGAAACAAAACCAACAATCTGTCAGTAAGTCAAAAATGTTGAAAAAATATAATCTTCATTTTTTTCTTCTTCAATTTTTTACGCTTCAACAGGCCAAGAAACACATCACAAGATACTCAGGCTTGAGTAAATCACATAGATTAATTGTGACCTAACTGGGAATCGAATCCGGTACCCTCGGTGTGAGAAACCAGTGTCATGCTCACTGAGCTACGAGGGTCGCCTTTGAAGAGGCCTATCGTCACAAATATTGATATTAGGACATTCCTGTTCATTTTAGACTGACATACGGGAGGAATCTATATGCATAGCATTATGGACTAGCTCTGTTACACAGTATATTATATATTCTGACGTTAAGAAAAATGAGCTATTAGTAGTAATGTACCAACGGAGCGATATTAATGAATTATTAGGAGTGCTCGGTTGGTACTACAATAGTTGGTACCTATTGTTGCATCTTTATACTATTTAGTACACTTTTTACTATTTAGTAAAAGCGCACCGCGGATCTTACCCTTAGTTATAATTTTGTCGTGGTACGTGCAAATGTTACGCAAGAGCAGTAATGTAGTGAATACGCCATCTGGGAGAGGGTACGTAATGTCTGGAATTTAATTAATTTTGCATCCTGTAGAAATGGAAGCAGATAGTAATTGTCCTGCATTATTTTTATATTCTAGAAATGATGGAACCCTCTCCTCTTTTCTATTCTTATCTCTCAACACGCATCTTAATTTAATATTAGTATCTGTTAATTTCATTTCTTCTGAAAATAGTTACACAATCACTGTTATGAATCGACCAAAATCTGACAAGAACATCAAATGTTAAAGATCTAGGTGTTAGATTTGTAAGCAACCTAACATTTCGCGATCACATAGAGACAATCAGTGGTAATGCTTTGAGAATGTTAGGATTTGTTCTGCGTACTGCCAGGGTTTTCGAGAATACCCGCGTACTGAGAACTCTTTACAACTCCTTGGTGCGGAGAAGACTCGAGAGTGGTTCGATGATCTGGGGGCCACATGAGGGCAAGTACTCTCTTATGGTGGAGAAAGTCCAAAAGAAGTTTCTGAGATATCTCTACATGAGAGAGTACGGGCATTATCCTTGGCTTTACTCAACCGAGTTTCTCCAGGGTATGCTTGGCTACAATAGTCTAGAGACTAGAAGGAATGTGTTTTTGATTACACATTTTTATCGATTGTTGCGCGGTATGATCGATAATCCTGAAATTATGCAGAGCATTGGTTTGTATATTCCTGATAATTACATTAGACATCGTCAGCATAGACTGTTTCACATTCCAATATGCAGGACCAACCTGCCGATGGTTACGCCTGTTGGAAGAGCCACAGCATGCTGAACAAAATTGCTTTGGGTATTGATATATTCCATGTGTCTGGGGGTTTTCCGAAGCGGAATTCTCCTACACCTTTGACCAGATTTTATGTTATTTTTAATTTATTAAATATTTTTATTTTGATATATACTTCCTAATATGTATGCCTTAAACATTTTGTTTGTAATGTACATATTATCAAATAAATTGAATGAATATACTCGCAGTTACATTTTAAACATATTCTGTCTCTGCACACAATTTCTTTGATTGTTATTTGTATTATGATTATTTTTTAAATTACACTCGCAATGCAAGTACATTTTCCAAAATAAACATTCCAATATAATCCACTTTATAATACTTACATATCGAGGGTATACTAACAGAAAGCATTAAGTCAGATTTTGATGATTTTCTGTTTTAAATAGGAAGATTTATATATTACTTTGCTAATTATTCCGATATAACGTAATCATTTTCTTCTACCAGAAAGCACTAAGTCATATCATGCTTTCTGCTAAAACTATTTTTGTCTAGACAGTGCAGTAGATCACTATTCAATTTAAGCTGTCAACAAAATTTAATACTGATCTGCGAAATCCTTTTTAGAGTCTTAAGTTTTTAGTTAGATTTATGTACTTAATTAGTTGTTATATACTTAATTAGATATATATACTTAATTAGAATGGTTTACTCCCGATGAACAAAACTTATCTAAAAAAATTGTACCAGTAGGGAAGATAATGAAAATTACGGTGATAATTATTTTGTCCTGTACGTCGGTTTTTTTCTATAATAATTCACACATTTAGCATAAAGATATTATTAAATGTTAGTTAGTATCTTATTTTAATTGATAATTAAAAAAATAAGTCGGTATTAACTTAAGTTATTTTTATGTTCCTTATACATTATAATACTTATTTTGTAAATAAAATAAATAAAAAATTAAAAACACTATTAATGATATTTACTTTTTTAATAGACTATGAAATGAAAGCGAGTATGAAAAAAATTAATGAAATCAGTAGTATGAAATGCTCAAATGCCCAATTACTGACAGAATACATTAAATCAGTAATCTCTGTATTAAAGTTTTTTTAAGTAAACTTATACTTTTTAAGTATGCATACTTATTAATATCAAATGTTATAAAGTGGGTGACCAAAATACAGTTCTGTATGAAACACAATTTAAAAAAAAAAAATATTTCTAATATTTCTACGAGTTTGACTGCTTCAAACATTTCATATCTCTTTAAATGCGATTATCTCAGAACTTGTTTTTATGACTGACTTAATGCGTTCTGTCAGTCATGAGAGGTATTGCTCCTCTCGAAACTATAGTAGTAATTTAAAAACTCATGTTGTGTATGTATTACAATGTAAAGTAAAACATATTTTAAATTAAAAAGTTTTAATTAGTGTATATTATAGATATCTCACAGAGACGAAACTGTATTAATTATGGGAAAGTAGGTATAGAAGTCATTTGGGTGTAACAGGACTTATGACCTGTCTTTTGGTTGGCTTAAGTGATCACTTTACACAATTGTAACATTCGCCATTTCCACCCATGATAGAATATACCATGCTTATTCATTTTTTGGAACTTGTATATATGTTCAAATTGCGTGAAGCTTTCATATATGAGTTGTAAGCGCCTTTTCCATGCGGCCTGTACAAAGCCATTTTCATTCCCCTAAATCCCCACAGATGTCGCTAATGAGAAAATCTACAATTGATTTTACGGAATTTTGGGAGCAATATACTAATTGATTAATAATGTCTCTGTGACATAAATCCAGCACTGTTCTGAAAGATTTGAACAAACTCAAAATATTCTAAAAAGTTTTATTTATTGACCAAAGTCACTGGATACGAATTAATCGGAGTATCGTTTTTAAATTCACAATAATTTCGTAACTTGTACTAATTATCACTTCTGAGTAACTTATCCTTGACAAACTGATGTATTTAAAATAAATCGTTCAGGTTCGCACTAGAAAACTCCGCACGTAAGTGCCCAATCTATCGCTTGTCTCAGGTCAGTTCACACGCCTTTCTATAGTCGCGTCTCGCTTGTCAAAACAACTCCGGGTTCAGCACGATATCGCCTCGTATTTATAGGCATGTCTCAGCTATCTGGTTAAATTAGCCAGGTAATTGGACGACGCCGGCATCCAATTGGATGCCTAGCCCGATAGTTAATTGAACTAGAATCACTCAACGTTTAACGACTTGGCGTATTGAAAGTCAGCCCTTTGAAGATGACTGACCAAGACAGCCAAGTGATTCAAATGAGGCATTCCATCGTCACGGGTGGGATATTTTTCTAGTAAGTTGTCATAATATCGACGGCTCCTACGTATAATATCGTAACTCACACAATTCAATTTTACAGGAGAAGGATTTGAACATATTTTCGTCCGGTATAAATCTAAATATTGCCCAATTTTTTTGAAATTTCGTTTAAATATTTTACTTTATACTGTAGTTTCATAAATAATCACAAAAAAGTCGAAATTATTAGAGGTTTTTGTAGAAATGCACATACGATATTATACTTCGGAAAAGACGCGACGTAAAATATCGTATAAATGACTTACAACATTTAACTTCGGAAAAGACGCGACGTAAAATATCATAAGTGTTACATACGATAATTTTCTTATGTTATTTTCCAACGTATGTTATCGTAAGTGTTACATGCGATAAAATTATCTTATGTTATTTTCCAACGCAAATTATCGTAAGTGTTACATACGATAGTATACTTCGTAAAAAAATATGTGATTATTTGAGATACGATAAAATACGTCCGAAAAAAACGTTATTTATTGAAAAATATTTTTTTTCTTTCTTGGAAATAAAGATATAATTAAATACATGTGAAATACACAAAAAACTAAAAATCGTCGATTTGTGGGTTACGATATTATACGTAGGAGCCGTCGATATGTTAAAATTTTACAAAATATATATTCAATTTGTAATATTTCTTCTTGAAGAACGCAACAGATACACATGCTTATTACTGGCTTGCTCATTAGCATGCTCAAAACGATAACGCGCCTGCCCCGGATAGGAGGAGATCCCTGGTTCGAATCCCGGTGGCAGCCAAATATTTTTTCGTGGATTTGAATTTTCTATATGTCTTTCTAATTGATTAATTAATTTGGTTTTTAATTCCGTTTAGCACAATATAAAGATTCGCTACTAAAAGCTCTACCCTGCCGTCCTGAATTCATAATAATTCATTCATAAAAAATTATTATACCTGTTCGTTTAACCTTGTATATATTTCACATTTCCTTTTTCTAAATTACTGTTATAACTTTAAACAACTATCTATACTATGTTATTTCTGTAATTTTTTGCTGTTCTACTCTTTGGATTTCTTGTATATACAGGGTTATTTGGAAAACATTAATAACCTCGCAAGACTATATTCCTGCCTTGATTGTGAGTCGAAAATGTCGAAGCTATCATGACCTAATATCAATAGATATGGAGATATGCGACATCAGAGTTTGCATTTTTTTTTCAATATTTCTGACTTATTTTTAGGTCATGAAAGCTTGAACATTTTCGACCCATAATCAAGGCAGAAATATAGTCCTGCGAGGTTATTAATGTTTTCCAAATAACCTTGTATTATTATGTAAAAGATACTTCTGTGCCGTATATTGAAAAATTTATTTAAATTTCTTAATTAAATATTAAATACTTTTTGAACAAAATTATTGCAAAAAGCGATGTACATATATATTAGGTCCTTACATATGAAATTGACGTTTAGTATGGGAGGAACATAAAGTCGATTTTTTTTTATTATAATATATTTATTTAATCAAAGTATGTACCATTGCTATCTATGCACTTTTGCCATCTCATAGGTAGTTCATCGATCCCTTTACTAAAAAAACCATTCG
>JADDOH010020231.1:0-15542 GCA_016648135.1 Agrypnia vestita | reverse complement strand
CACTCACACAACCCACTATTGGACATGTTTTTATTATTCTTTTATCGAGTGTATGTATGTGTTTTCGCGTAATTGGCCCAAAACTCTGTGCATCAATTATTGTCTTTTCTTCAAAGATTGATTAATTATATGGCTGTAAGAAACCCAATAAATGAAAAAAAATAAAACAAATAAGTAAATAAACCTCCAGTGCCGCAGGCAAGGCGTCGGATTAATTCAGTGCTCATTCATTGCCAAGGCACTGGACGCCTCCGCTGATAACTATATCCCGCTCACCATGTTCTTAGAAGTGTGTTGAAAGATTGCTAGTATCTGTCGAATCGGTCTCAAGTAGTTGTCTGTATTTGTACGTTTATCATTATTACATGCTCTTGCTATATCCGTTCCAATTCATTATTGTTCCTCCCGTCTTCGAATTTCTATCACACTATGTTCTCCTATGTTTTTGGTACTTATATGCTTGCTTTTTACTTGCATTTACTCCTATATATATTTGTTTCATTTATCCATCCATCTAGAAGATCCCCATACGCTTTATCCTTTTATTTCATGTGTATATGGGCCGCAAATTCATATTATTTTATTTACAATATTCTTATCTAGATTGTTGCGCGGTATGATTGATGATCCCCAAACTATGCAGAGCATTGGTTTGTATGCTCCTGACAATTACACAAGACATCGTCAGCATAGATCGTTTCACATTCCAATATACAGGACCAACCTGCCGATGGTTATGCCTGTTGGAAGAGCCACAGCCATGCTGAACAAAATCGCTCTGGGTATTGATATATTCCATGTGTCTGAGGGGGTTTCCGAAGCGGGACTCTCCTACACCTTTGACCAGATTTATGTTATTTTTAATTTATTAAATATTTTCATTTTTGATATATACTTCTAATATGTATGCCTTAAACATTTTGTTTGTCATGTACATATTATCATGAAATAAATTGAATTGAATTGAATTGAATTGAATACACTTGTTCCAATCATGTTTTGTGGTTATTACTAGCAAACCCGGCGAAATCTGAGCTAGAATAGCCAATCGTATACACGTTACCCGTCCTGTTGAAACTACGCTAACGTAGGGCAGGTTTGTAGTGATTACATAGTTAATATATTGTATCTATATTCGAGTATATTATTTTCTTGTCGTGCCATTAATATGCTTACACGTTATCGTTATCTCTTTCCTAACCGTATATACCGTCATTGCACAATTAACTATCTGTTGTAAAAGCCTGAAGAGCGTTAGTCTACAGATAAATATAATAGAATTATAGTTAACTTTTCTACCCGCCTACGTTATTCGACTCCCGCGAAACGAAAATGAATCATTATTCGCTCCTCGATAGAGCGTTAGTCTACAGATAAATATAATGGAATTATAGTTAACTTTCCTATCTGCCTACGTTATCCGATTCCCGCGAAACGAAAATAAATCATTATCCGCTCAGTTAAGGTCACCCCTCTGGTACATAGTGTACGTTTTATCCGTGCTTCACGGCCAATTCTTATAAATTATTTATGGGCGTTTTCCTCGCGCGATCCCCCGATTAGAACCTGCCTTCCTTGCCTTTGCTCATATTCTGCTATCTCTCTCGCGCGGCAATCCACTTAAGAAGGCGATTAATGACGTTTAAGCGGTTTCAAAACCACAGCAAAAAAGGCCATAATTCTGAAACCTCGTGGAACTGTCAATATCATCGTCACCTCAGAGTAGACGTTAATCGGTTTTTTAACGGCTCAAACTGCAATTATCGCGACCCAAATCTACGAAAGCCGTGTTCAGCATTTTTTAATGGGAAGCACATGTGGACCGCTCGGACCGCATCGATCGTCAACCATTTGTACCAACCACGGCTTTACCACAAGATCAATATGATTTATAAAAATTGAATAGTAACTGCCCGTAACCTATATCCGATCAATCGCTACTAACTCCCTCCTAATACTAGCGTTTCATCATTCCCAAATTTTTGTAGCTCCAATACTACGGCCAGTTTAGCTCAATTTTTCCCCGCATAGCATTTAAATCATCTTAGAGTTCAAAATAAAAATAATAAAATAAAAAAAAAATCTAGAGAAACAGGTGATTCATCACAACTTTTTACAGATACCACAACAGATGACGCACAATCACTATAGCGAAACACGAAAACGTACACTGGACGTTTACGAAAGGAAAATTTTGAGGCGTATCTTCGGACCGGTTCTAGACAATGGACTAGAAAGGCTGCAACAATGAGCTCTTTATTTTATTTAAGGGGCTAAGTGTCACAAAATTTATAAAACTGGGAGGACTTCGGTGGCTGGGTCATGTGAAGAAAATGACTGAACAACAAACACCTATGTCCCAGAAAAATTCGTTCACAAAAAAATTTCCGGGACATAAAAATAGGAAAAAAAAAATCCTTTTATTTATCTTCTTCTTCAGCTTTCATCTCATACCCTTTCATCATTCTCTATTATTTACTTCTTGTATCCATTACATCCCAGGATTAATAAATTACATGTTTGTAAAGAAATGAGTAGAAAGAACCTGTAACGAGATGAACAGATGAAGAGATGAAAATGAGTTTAAAATACTATATAAAATTAAATAATTTCCTTTGTTTAATTTAACCTTCACAAATGATTTGGTAACACCCACTTTAGACCCCGCCCCCTTTCACTCTCTCCCGTTAGATTCCTGATTGTTCTGTAGGTTAATTAGTGCACGCTCTGAAAAGATTAACACGCATGTGATCAATATTGATTAAAGTTTAATAATACTATGGTTGGGGTGTATAGTGTTGTGAATATAGTAGGTCGAAGAGACGGGTACGTCTCGAAACCGGTAAACCTTTAATCTCGTAGTGGTTTTTACTAAGTTAACTAACATTATGTTAAATAATTTCTTAGATATTGCAGATAAAATTAGAAAATTTAGGTAGAAAAAAAGTTAATGTTATTATTGAGTACAAAAGCAAAAAATGCAATCATTTTTTGTCATTCATAAAAGTAGGGTGTCCACACTGACTATGATAAAATGGATACCGAAGACATTTCAATAACAGCATAACAATGGTATGGCCATGTCATGAGGTATGGAAAACATGCAGGGCATACCGCACTCAAAATACAAGAGACGAAAAGAGATAGAGGTCGAACTAGCGCCACATAGTGTGGAGAAAGACCTGAAGCATGCCCAGGTGGACGAAGCGATGGCCCAGAACAGGAAATCGTGGATAAGAAAAGTAAGAAGAGCCGATCCAAAATGAAATGGAAAGCGGATGAAGAGAAAGAAGAAGAATTAATGTCACGCAGAGATAAAATTTGTTATCTAGGCCATACTAGGGAGGAATGAATGAAAATACTGGAAATTAATTAGCGATTTTATATTAATGGTTAATTAACTATTCATTGTACAAAGTCACTCAAAACTGAAAGATTTTCTTTTATGTAGACTATTTCGCAGTATGTCACTCATAAATAAACACTTTATTATCGCTGGGTTACACGTATTTAACATTCACTAGAACATTTCAGCCAATTCTCGCTCGTAGTGTTTGTCGCATTTATGTTCAGTGCTAATTAGGTACTTCGCTCGTTTATTCGCTTCATTTATCGCTTCGCAATTTGCGATGTTTTCGTTAAAGAACAAAAAATCCCTGTAAAAAACCTCTTTGTCCAAATGTGCATTAGGGAAGCGCACATTCTAGTGTTACGCGTTCGCTGGGTTCTTTTGGTAATGGCTTTGTTTTTAAATAATTACATAAAAAAGTAACCAATAAAAACCTTTTTATTGGTTACTAAAAAAGTTTTTACAATACTCCCTTTCTTCTTTTATCAGGTTTCGTGTCTACCAGACGCGTCGGAGTCTTTTCGTACAACTTACTCAGTTGTATGAAAAAACTACTAAAATTTTGAAAAATCCAAAATTGTACTATAATTATTTTAAAAAATTAACGAAAATTTGATAGATCTTTTTGATCGTCGCCACGAGACTGCTTGCAAAGTTTCAGCTCGATTGGATCACGGGAAAAGGGTTAAAAATCGATTCAAAGTTTTTGCGTCAAACAAACAAACAACCAGACGCTACGAGTTAAAACAAAGGGAGTAAAAATCTGGCTGACTGTCGTAATTTTACGTTCAGTGTGCGTAACCTATTATTTACATATTCATCGTGAATGATCCCCGTCACCTCTACTACAGTCACGCCTGTTTTGTTTACGGTGAGACGGCCATATAGATAAGCCGGAAGAAGCGAACGTGTCGCACGCCGGTGACGTAACGTACAAGAAGATATAATTACGTATTCAAAACGGATATAGTATGCGCTGTTTATGAATGGGAGATCGGCGCGAGTTTCAAGACGGTGCTGAACTTTAAGTCGGGGCCAGCTAGCGTAATCCAAGATGATGGTCCTTATAACAGATCAGTCTGAAATTAAGTGTCCTCGGTGTAGTTGAGTGTCCTGATTTCAAAATAAAACAGGATTGACCCGCAAATAAGTTCTAATTAAGATTGTTGCGCGGTATGATCGATAATCTTGAAATTACGCGGAGCATTGGTTTGTATGTTCCCGATAATTACCTAAGACACCGTCAGCATTGATTGTTTCACATTCCAATATACAGTACCAACCTGCCAATGGTTATGCCTGTTGGAAGAGCTACTGCTATGCTGAACAATATTACTCTGGATATCGATCTGTTCCATGTCTCTGAGAGAGTTTTCCGAAGCAGGATTATTTGCTTTTGTTTGTATATGCTTATATAATTCTAACTTATTTATAACATTTACGAATTAAATTTTTTGTTTGTAATGTAAATGTTCTATAAAAAATAAATAAATTGAATTGATTGGAAATTGAAAATTAAATTAAAAAAATTATGTTTCAAAAATTGCATCATTCATTTTGCATATGAGTCACTTTAAGAACCATATAAAGAAGATATATTAAAGGCAAAGATATACCATAAAGAAAAATATTATGCAATAATAATTTTGTTTTATTCGTGGTAACACCAAACGTTCATTAAAACCGTAGACAAGAGAAATTATAATAGTTATGAATTAATAAATTATTCGATTGTGCTTAAAGAATGTTTTGCAAAAATATCATTTATTCAAAATAGAAAAAATCAAAAAACTCATTCGAATCATCGCATTATATTAATAAACTTAGATTAACTAATTTTATTTGACCATTCACCTAAACTAAATAAACCAAACCTAATCAAAACCTTAATTAGCTAATGTTATATAATAAAAAATACAAACCTAAACTAACAAAACCTATTTCTACTGTCTATGATTGGCGTAAACATTTGGTACTATCTATAAATAAAATTCTCGTCGTGTAAATCCTAAATAAAAAAGTGTAATATTTTCTTTAATACTTATTTGCGCGTCGATTGTTTTATTTTCAAATCAGGACACTCAACTATACTGAGGGTATTTACTTTCAGAGTTACTTATACCAATTATGAAAAATACATTCGCTTCAATACAACTCAAATAAAATGATAAAAATCTTGTAAAAAAAATCTTTTTTTTTTCTTTTTTTTTCGATCGAATCGAATCGAATCGAACTATCGAATCGAATGAATTTTTCTTTATCGATATAAATTACTGTAATGAAAATCTTAGGAAAGCCCAAAAGTCACCACACGCGCCTGGTATAAGAAGCAATTGAAATACACAAGCACCAGGTAAACATTAATAGGGATGACGGTCTTAAGTTAAAAACATCGTGGTATCCGGCGCTGCAGGATAAATCAAATCGACGATCCGCACAGTCCGACATCCGTTAGTAGATACACAACACACTACGTCAAGACACACACACCCTGCTTTCGACACGGTACTGCAATCCAGTACTTAAAAAAACACAAACTTGGAGACACCCTGACTTCGGTACGGTATTGCAAGGCAATACTTAACCTACACTTCAACACACACTCATCACATCAGCACTGATGATGGGCCCTGCAATGGGATTCGAAACATTGGTCAGAGAGGTCACATATGCACGTGAGAATATCCCAGAAAACTATACACAGAAGATTCTGAACGGCCGTGAAAACCTAAGGACATTCATATTGCATATCTCCGCAACTATTGATCACGGTCATGGTTGCTTGAACACTTTAGCAGTGATGTACAAGATACCCTATACAAAGTATCTGGAATGGTATCTGAAATACTAGATACAAAATACATATCTTCCAAATACCTTTTAAAGATAAAATCCTTTTGTAAGAAAACAAATTTTATTGAATATAAGTAACGCAAATGTGACAAGATAAATTTTATATTTTTAAGATTTTAATTGAGACTTAAGTAAAACCAGTTCTTCAAACATTTTGTCGCTCGTTCTTCTTCGATGAGGTCTCATTATAGGTACGTCATTGGAAAAAAGTATCTTAGCAATCTTAGTATTTTGAAAATACTCAGACACCAAGAGAATGCATCTAAATACAAGATAAGATGAATATTCAAAAAAGTATTTCAGACACAGATATCGGTGTTATCGGTTGGGGAGGTTGTTATAAGAAAAATCTAAACTCAGTAAAAATATCACAAAGGATTATCATTAAAGTAATACTGAAAAAAATCTACATTTTCAACAAATGATATCTTTAAATTGTTTCCAGTACCAAACGTAGATAATATTTTCAAGCAAGTTTCCATATTAAAAATACGCAAAGAAAAAAACCTCACAGAAAACCAGGAATATCTCAAACTTATTAGAAATGGTAACAAATTTATAACAACCCAAATGCAGCATCACAATATTTATAAAGCCATTTATTACTATAATAACTTACCTATCGAGATACGATGCACCAGTAACCTCTCAGAGCAAATCAAAAAAATTAAAATTTTCCTAAAATCAAACTTAAATTCATAAATCGTTTAAACCTATAGCTTTTTTCAAAATAACTCCAACACTTTCATTATCAATTTACCCTTTTTACCGTATTAATAAATAACTCGTATATACTACCTATATATTATAACAAGAAATAAGAACTGTGGCTCCCCCATCAGACTCAAGAGCTTCTCTTCACTGATGAGGTCCTACATGACTATAAAATATTTTTTAAAAAAATGTTAATCTGATATGTGAATAAATAAAAAAAATACAAGATGAAAATACGTATTTTGCATCTTGTATCTGTATTTCAAATACATGTATCTTAGATAAGTCACATCTCTGCATTTCGGACTCATTATCAAGGCTGGAATCCACCTGTAAAATTTTTGCAACTAGCTTTGAGACACCCTTTACAAAGAATTCATATTTCCGTGATCGTTTTACCCGAGCGCATTGTATTGACCGTGGAACTGCCCGATGCCGTGCGTTCGCTTCCCCGGCCCCTCGACTCCGCACGACTCGAACACCGTGCAGACTTCTGATTCGATCGCAGTGCGATACCCTCCCCGACTTGAGTGAGTTTTCCGTGCAGAAAACGGGGGAGATCCCTTGTCGGGGCCAGTAGTGGCGAAATGTAAAAGTCGTGCGGGCCGGCCGAGTGTGAAGAATTTGCATGCGCCCGGCCGGTGCTCCGCGCCAAGGCAATGCGGCCCGTACGGCGTCCCGCCCGCATAGCGTCCGGGGCGATTTTCGCCCGGCGGCGAGGGAAACTCGACCGACACGCGAGTCTGCTTACAGCGGCGGGCGCTCGACGATCGATGGGGAGTACCTGCCTATGAAGCGCGGAAAAAGGCAAAGTTTGTGAATTTTTTAAAGGTGAGTATGAGTCGTGGTGATGGTATCATTTCTGCGTGAAAGTACATACTTTTAAGAATGTGTTGAATTTTTTTCATTAAAAAAATATTCAACATTGGCGCAAAATTCTCGGGTTCTGTCGACTGCCGAAAAAAAAGGTCCTCCTCGGTGACCACTCCCCCCATTTCATCTGTAATCATCAAAATGAAATAAAAATAAAACGATTATCAAAATTTACATTATAATTTAGTCTTTGATGTAGGGGTTTCTGAAAATATAGATTTTTGACAAAAATTTTTTTGTCACTTAAAAAAATCCCGCGACAAAGACTAGATAATAATGTATAGATAGAATAACCAATAGAAATATCAATTCGATCGGTTGATTTTTAAAACGTGGTTTCGAGTAAAACGCGTTTGAAAATTGAGCAATGAATAAATCGCGAAATTTTTCAACTTACCTAAAATCATCTATTCCAGGTCCAAATATAAGTTCTCCACTTTCCTTAGAATTCCCATATCAAGTACTCTTCACAAACGATATTGAAAAACGCGCGTATAAAAGTGTACTTTTATACATGCGTCAGAAGTTATACTTCTTTGGCACACGTAAAAAAACACGCATTAAAACAATATTAAAGCAAGAAGAATACAAATGTAAAAATATACATTACCACAACCATAGCGACTTCCTAATGCCAAGAGTCGCATAGTAATTACAAGGTTTTACCAGCGGACATTTCCACACTGATGACATTCTGTCAAACATCGTCAATAACATGAAATACAGAAATCTCTATGGGAAGCCCCTTTTTCGCATTTCGATTTCACACCGATAATCATAATTCAAAAAAAGTTCTAATTTTCAATTCAACAACCAATCATTCGCCTGATTTTGAACTGATATTCGATTCAAGATGGTTGACAGTACGTTATTTATATTACTAGAATACTAATTTCAAGTGAATAAATTTTTGACAGTTTTGCAACAACCATAAACTATATATGAAATACACATTTTACTCTCTTTGACGGCTAACTTCCGGTACGCACGGATGCGCGTTTTTTTCGTTGCATACTAAATTTATTTTCTCTAAAAAGAACTTAAACGTCTAATTTCATGACCTTGCATTTCCGCCGCATGCTGCGCACTTCCGTTACAGTAAAAAAATTACAATCACAAAAGAAGTATAACTTCATAGAAAAATTAAAACATTGATGTCGCTTATTTCCTGAACATTTCAAAGTATAAAGAATATTTCTATTTAAAATTGGATGAAGAAGACTCCCCAAAGTTTCGACTACTAGTCTAGTACTAGTCATAGTAGCGTTACTGACTTACATTATTATATAGAGTAACGTACATTGTTACAATAGGCATGGTGACAGCATTAAAGAATTAAGGAATGAGTGATTTTAGAGAAGAAAATATTTTAAAAGGATTCGAAAAAATGATCCAGTTTTAATATACACATTGAGATTAATAAGATTTTCAATAAAATAAATGTATAAAATTGTGCAATCCGCCATTTTAACTGAAACACCGGTCAGAGCGAATGACGTCACGCCTCAGTACCCATCACCGTGTCTGTGAACCGTTGCCATAGACACAGTGCAATGTTTATGTCAATTAGACGAAATGACAGCTGCGGGCGTTTTTGTGCGAAATTAAAAATATGTAGATGAAAATGCAATTATTTGCGTAAAAACTTAGTTTATTACTGAAATAATATTATTTTCGGTAATAGTAGACGTGTACCTCAATATAGAATGTTATTTCAAAATTTGTCATCATGCCTATTAACACAGTATACTAAGAACAGTAATAGGCCTTCATACAAACTGGCCGCTACCCATTAGAATGTGTGCGTGCGTGCTCGGCGCCGTGTATGCACGCACTGTGACGCACACATTAACACAGAATATGGGGGCACAAGGCGGCGACAGTAAGGGCCGTGCCTTCGGTGCCATTCGCGCTCGCAGCCGCCGCTTTAGAAAAAAATGCGCTTGCTGAAAAAAATGCATTTTTTTTTGTTTGTGGTGCTTTACTAAAAAGGTGTGTTGATTATCACAAAGACTGTGAGTTTTTAAAAGTCTATGTTGATGTTAATCAGCGTTCTTGCAATTTAAGTGCAGAAACTAGGTATACTAATTACAGAAATTTTCGGTTTTCGTATGCGTCGGAATCTCAGACGCTACGAGTTAAAAGAAAGGGGGTAAAAATGAAGTGACAACTCTAGCGTCAACGCAAGAGTATGCTAATAACTCGCCGACAGGCCGGAGATAAACTACGTTTCTGGGTATACAGTGCCGATACGATCAGGTGCAAATACAGATATAAAACGTGTAACCGTGTTACCGAAGTGCTATTACGTTGTTAGATTTCGATTTATTTACAGAAATTATAGTAATGCACATATTTTTTTAATGTAAGGATTGCGCGCCCCTGCCGATCAGCTATCGCTCGACTGGCTAACGGGTATTTCTGTCGCTGAAGGGAAATGCTAGTGGTTACGTTTGCATTATTGGTAAATAATACATATTCCACTTAACACTTTTTTGCATCAAAAGAAATGCGTTTACGCCGTCGAGTGCGAAGTGCTTTATTAACGAATAATGATGTTGATGGGCAGAACGGACGTGCGCAGTGTATTCGTCTTTTTTACTCCCTTTCTTTTAACTCGTAGCGTCTGCTTGTCTGCCCGTCTGCCGAAAATACTTTGGATCGATTTCTTACCCTTTTCCCGTGATCCAATCGAGCTGAAACTTTGCAGGCAGACTCGTGGCGACGATAAAAATGATCTGTCAAATTTTCGTTTAAAAAAATTTAATGATTATAGTATAATTTTGGATTTTTCGAAATTTTAACGGTTTATATATTGTTTAATTTTCGAGCCCGACGCGTGGAGTAGGCGCGAAACCTGTTCCAATGAGAGAGGGAGTATAATAAAAACTTGATTTTTATGGGTTAGTTTTTTACTGCCTTTTAACTCGTACCATCTGCTTGTCTGCTTGTCTGCCGAAAAAGCTTTGGATCGATTTTTAACCCTTTTCCCGTGATCCAATCGAGCTGAAACTTTGCAGGCAGACTCGTGGCGACGATAAAAATGATCTGTCAAATTTTCGTTTAAAAAAATTTAAAGATTATAGTATAATTTTGGATTTTTCGAAATTTTAACGATTTATATATTGTTTAATTTTCGAGCCCGACGCGTGGAGTAGGCGCGAAACCTGTTCCAATGAGAGAGGGAGTGTAATAAAAACTTGATTTTTATGGGTTAGTTTTTTACTGCCTTTTAACTCGTACCATCTGCTTGTCTGCTTGTCTGCTTGTCTGCCGAAAAAGCTTTGGATCGATTTTTAACCCTTTTCCCGTGATCCAATCGAGCTGAAACTTTGCAGGCAGACTCGTGGCGACGATAAAAATGATCTAACAAATTTTCATTTTAAAAAATAATAATTATAGTTTAATTTTATATTTTTCGAAATTTTAACGATTTATATATTGTTTAATTTTCGAGCCCGACGCGTGGAGTAGGCACGAAACCAGTTTCAATGAGAAAGGGAGTATAATAAAAACTTGGGCTTTTATGGGTTAGTTTTTTTTTTTCCTTTTTTAGGCATACACAGTGAGGACAAAAAATGTACAGCGGATTCTGTTTTTACACGGACTTTTTTTGCACTATTTTGATATAACATCATCATTTTGATATAACATCAAATTCTTGATACCCTAAGCAACTGGTGTGAGTTGAACGATATGCACATGAAATATTTATACAAATATTTTAGGATCTTGTTTACGAGAAACCGAATTATAAATAATGTAGAATACTCTATTAATGGTATCGGGCTTAATTCTGTTCACATTACACGAGATCTTGGAATTACTCTTTGTGTCGGACAAGAAAAAACCGGTGGCCCTTAATAGGGCCTTTTTTACCAATCTCCATATGTTGGCACTGATGAACATTTTATTAAAGAAAAAAGTGATTTTTTTTGTATTTTGATTTTTTAGAATTAATTATTGCATTTTTTATCACATGAATTGTGAGCGCGAGAAATAAATTAATAAATTACGTGGCGCAGGAACCCAGAATTCAGTTCTGCTCCTGCGTTCACCTCCAGATCTACTTGCGACTTTCTCTTCTTCTCTACTCGACTCCTGCTTCAGCCTTTGGACCGCTCTAAGATTCTCAGCGAATTTTTATACGATCTCGCTTTCGTCTGAGAATCTGCGATATCGGTGCCATCAGGTTGACCTGACCGTAAGGCGGTGGAATCACCCCATATTTTTGCGCGTTCCCGTCCGGAACACTCTTCACTTTCACTTATCACTTTAATAATGTCAAAGAAAAATCTCTAAAAATTTTGGGCTTCATGTACAGGGTTATTTGGAAGACATTAATAACCTCGCAGGACTATATTTCTGCCTTGATTATGAGTCGAAAATGTTAAAGCTATCACGACCTAATATCAATAGTTATGGAGATATGTGACATCAAAGTTTGCATTTTTTTTTCAATATTTCTGTCTTATTTTTGTAAAACGTTGGATTATCATTACAGTAACTTGTATCGATTACGAAAAATTCATTCGTTTCAATACAAATTAAATAAAATAATAAAATCCTTCCAAAACTAAAACTTTCCAATTGGAATTGAAAGGTTTTTATTTTTTTACTTGACTCAGACTCATTTTACAGACTGTGCCAAAATCTTTGTAAACGGTGAAATCTCCGATTACGTGCAGTCGCTCTTGCTCTTGTCTCGTTTGAGGCGTTGCCACGTGTTTAACGTTGCTCGACGTTGTCCGCAGGGAGATCGGGCGCAACCTCATCATCCCGGGCGGCACCCGCACCATCGACGCCGCCGGCAAGATGGTCATGCCCGGCGGCATCGACCCGCACACCCACCTGGAGCTGGAGATGATGGGCGCCAGGACGGTGGACAACTTCTACAGCGGCACCCGCGCGGCCGTGGCCGGCGGCACCACCATGATCAGTAAGTGCACGCGAGATACCTTCGGGAACGGTGGTGTAACACAGCGTTACCTGATTAAAAATCAGCATAGTTTTTAATATGTGATAAAATATACATATATGCGATACAGATAAGATTTTTTAAAGGTCCCTTTACATAATTATGTAAGGTAAACATACATATTTTCATTATTTTAGTAAATTATTATAAAATCATGGCATATCGAATTTGCGTGCGCTTGCGCTGACGTACCATTACCAACTGAATTCAACGACGCGGTCGCTAGGTCGCCTGCGCTCGTCTAACACGCGAATCTACTGTACTCTTTCGATATTGTTTTCGCTTTCACCGAAACCCAAGAAACCGCCATCTCTGTCCTACATTAAATGTTTGGTATTGTCGTGCTCTTTTCCGCTCGATTTAACTGAGATGTGCAATATTGTGCTCTCTTTTACACACTGACCGAAAATACGAGATTAATGAATAAATATTTTTTAGTTAAAAATCCGTACATTCGTAACAGTTTAATGAGTCGTTTTGGTGTGAAAATATCTATTCGATGATTACAAAAAATGTGACGTTTTAGTTTTGGTAAATAAGGTAGATATTTCATATTTTCTATGACGTGTAGACCTACGTTACAGCACCGACACACAGGAGATAAGCAGGCTTGAGACGCTTGCCTAGAAATGCAGTGGTCGAGCGTCATTCCAGACCAGCTAGTTGGTCCGATTTTTCATAGCGCAGCCGTCTAGCTTGTTTTTTACACGCCTTTAACACTATTTGACTCCATTTTCAATTCGTCGACTTTTAACTCATTCTCGTCTCATGTGGAGGAAGAAATAGATTGGCAATCAGAGCATCGCATACAGTCCACACTATCGTTCCCGTTTACTTTCCATCTCCCTTCCTACATTTTCGGCAATTTTTACTCCCTTTCTTTTAACTCGTAGCGTCTGCTTGCTTGCCTGTCGAAAAACTTTGGATCGATTTTTAACCCTTTTCCCGTGATCCAATCGAGCTGAAACTTTGCAGGCAGACTCGTGGTGACGATAAAAATGATCTAACAAATTTTCGTTTAAAAAACATAAATAATTATAGTATAATTTTGGATATTTCAAATTTTTAATGGTTTTTTCATACAAATCAGTAAGTTGTACGGAGATTCCGACGCATATGGTAGACACGAAACCGCGAAGACTCTTATGGGTTACTTTTTTATTACATTTAATATAACAAAAAAACTGAGATAGGTCTCTCTCATGTCGGGCCTGGGTCACAGATGACCGTTCTTTTTTTCGAAATTTTCTTGTATAACTTAGTGAAAGTCCATTTTGAAAATTTTTATTAAAAATGATAACTTTTTTTACTTTCACTTTTTGTTTATAACGATTAGAACGTTTTACATCATCTACAGTAATGTTACTAATGCTATACTTAGACTAGGACGTAATATATAGAGTTTAAACATTGATTACATTTTTGCTTACAATATTGATTACATTTGAAAAATGTCTATCTCTAACTTCGTGTAACGTCTGTAATTTCGTTAGAATTCACGCCTAAAAAGGGAATTAAACGGCCGGAGATGGGGCTCGAAACCCCGGGCCAGCAAACCCGAACCGTCCGCTCGACGCGTGTTGCTACCGCCGCCTCGCTGGGGACCGTCAAATATGTATATTATAATATACTATGGCTTAGCAAATACGCTAACCATTTCGTGTTCCACGATTTTTCGCGGGTGTACGGCTATTTATTATTAAACGCTTGAATAGATTTCAATCTAGCACGATACAATTTCACTTTTAATCTGATCATATTTCATGAATATTTTTCCCAGATGTTGATAGACGATATTATGTAATTTTTAACGTTTAATGACAATATATTGCGGTTATTTTTGAAATACAATTTACTAACTTAATTTAATCATATATATCCACTCGAGTTAACATATTTATCCAGACTATTTCGTAAAATATTCGGCCCGATTCTGAAAATAACAATGTCTGGATCTTTAAGATCTTTATCCCAACACTTAATAGACGATAATAAAAATTAAAAATGTCCAGAGTGGATTTTGGAATTCTACGGCTCAAATACACTGTATTAAAAGATGATATAAGAAAGATTGTTTCTTACAAACGTATTCATTTCTTCATCCACAGCGTCCTGATGAAATATTCGGCGTTACCGCGTATTCAAATCTTCCCATCTTGACATTTGACAGATAACAATTTACATATTTCTCCCTCCCTCTATATCTATCTCATGTAGAAACTTACAGAAACAAACACCGACGTAAAGCTATGTCTCGTTTATTTTTAATTTTTATTATCGTCTATTAAGTGTTGGGATAAAGATCTTAAAGATCCAGACATAACTGTCAAATGTCAAGATGGGAAGATTTGAATACGCGGCAACGCCGAATATTTCATCAGGACGCTGTGGATGAAGAAATGAATACGTTTGTAAGAAACAATCTTTCTTATATCATCTTTTAATACAGTGTATTTGAGCCGTAGAATTCCAAAATCCGCTCTGGACATTTTTAATTTTTATTATCGTCTATTAAGTGTTGGGATAAAGATCTTAAAAATCCAGACATAACTGTCAAATGTCAAGATGGGAAGATTTGAATACGCGGTGACGCCGAATATTTCATCAGGACGCTGTGGATGAAGAAATGAATACGTTTGTAAGAAACAATCTTTCTTATATCATCTTTTAATACAGTGTATTTGAGCCGTAGAATTCCAAAATCCGCTCTGGACATTTTTAATTTTTATTATCGTCTATTAAGTGTTGGGATAAACATCTTAAAGATCCAGACAT
>JADDOH010020229.1:0-12360 GCA_016648135.1 Agrypnia vestita | reverse complement strand
ATCGATGCGATCTTCTCAAACATTACTTTTCGTGACTTATTATAGGAATCACGAATGTCTGCGGAATACTCGGTCACCGTTGTGTAAAAATAATATAGTGAGAAATAATGTTTACGAAACTTTATTAATAGGCATGAATGATTCAAATCTTACAAAAAAAATTATATAAACTAAAATCAAAAATGTGCGGATGGAAACTCGGGAACTTTTTTGATTTATTGGTTCACTTGAATTTTCTATTTCAGTTTGCAAAGTTTCCATTTTGAACAAGAGCGTCTCTATTCTATGACAAGAGCATGCCACTAATAAGCATGTGTGTTTGATTGTTAGCTTTGGGCATGCTTATTTATGAGCATGCCACTAATAAGCATGCCAGTAATGAGCAAGTGTGTACAGTTGTTAGGGCATGCTTATTAGTGGCATGCTCATTAGCATGCCAGTAAAGAAGTATGTGTATCTGTACCTTTACGTTGAATATAGCCAGTGGGGCAGAAATTGAACACACGAATTCATTACGTCATATCGTCTTTTAAAACGTCTTTTTCAAAATAAGGAGTTTTGAATTAGGTAATATTTTTTCCCAGATTTTTTGCTTGTATGCGCTGCATGCCACTGGTATCTGTACGCAACTGATTTTGATCTTACATTATGATCTTACATGACTTACACCTAGAACTGCAGTTATAAAACGCAAAGTTATAAAACATTTACTAAATTAATGTATTAATGTCTTAGCGCCCTCTCCCTTAAAAAATCTGCTCTAGATTAATCTCAAAAAAGTATGTGACAAAAAAGCTATCAAACGATTATTATCCAGTTTGTTTAATATATTTTATTATACAACACCCATAAACGCCATACTTACGAGAGCTGTCAAAGGACAGAAATTCACGTTTTCAAAAAATCACACACCCACATGTTCCAAAATTGTACCTATTGTCCAAAAAATACCTATACCGCACTTACATAAGAATTTTAATTAAAAATTATGTTCTACACAGGGTGTACCAAAGCTAGCAGCAGAAACTTGGCCGGTAGATTCCTACCTATGTTATGAGTCTAAAATGGTCGATTATGAAAAATTCATTTCCTTCAATACAACTTAAATAAAATGATAAAAACTTGCAAAACTTTTTTAAATTTTTGCAAGGTTTTTACCATTTTATTCGACCTGTATTAAAGAGAATGATTTTTTCATAATCGACATAAGTTATTGTAATGATATTTCAACTTTTTGCAAAAAATAAGTCAGAAATATTGAAAAAAAATGCAAACTTTGATATTGCATATCTCCATAACTATTGATATTAGGTCGTGGTTGCTTGAACATTTTAGACTCATAACATGGGCAATCTACCGGCCAAGTTTCTGCTGCTAGCTCTGGTACATCCTTTATATGTACATTCATACAGACAGTATAACCGGGATTAGCTTTAGTATGATTATCTCATTCTGTTATCATCCGTCTTCTTCATTTATATGAAGGCAATGGTAGTGGAAATGAGATGAATTTTTTTTCATGAGTCATATGAAAACTCTCGCCAGTTACACCATACATAGTACCTAGTAACAAAGTACATTGCTAAGCAATCGCTTTCTAACAAATATAATTTAAAATGTAAACGCAGACTTCGGAGAAAAAAATGGGTAACTTTAAAGTTACTGTCGTTACGGGGATAGTTTATTATTTTAACTACGGCTAGCTTCGTTTAAATTTAGTAACAACTATATAAAATTGAAACAAATAGTTAAAGAAATGGAAGATGGAAAATATAGTATTGTAATGAATCATATACATAATCATTTATTACTTTTCTCTTAGTAGTTTACTTTTAAACATTTTTACTTTTAAACAAACGCGGTTTCAGAATCGCGTGGGATCCGCGCGGGTATGGTATTTATGTAATCGTTCAGACGTAACCGCGCGGCTCCCACGCGATTCCCGCGCGTTTCCATGCGATTCCCGCGCGGTTTCCACGCGATTCCTGCGTGTCTGAACGAGCGCTTACTGTTTACTTTTAAACATGCATTATATTATGATACACTATGAATAGGTATGGTATAATATACAGACAAGCCCGCGCCTAGCTGTTTTAACGCAATTTAATAAATTGCACCCCCAATTTTTAAAATGCTGGTACTTGGTAAAGGTAAAGTTTGGTATTATCCAAAATTGAAAAATAATTTAAAAAAAAAGATGTTTTACAATTACAGCCAAATATTTACCTACATATTTTCTCACAAAATTACATTCTACACAGTAGGTACTGAGTTACACTCAGAAATAAATATTTATTATGCATCACATTAAAAATCGTATGGGTTAGATTTGGTTAAGTAAGATTTGGATGTTAGATTTAGTTAGGTTAGATTAGGTCAGTTTAGGTGAGGTTTGGTAATGTTTGGTGACGTCAGGATGTTAGGTTAGGTTTATATTGAACTTTAATGCTATATTTTAAGTGCTTAATCAAATATTCTGTGTCAAATGTTTCTAATATGTTCGATTCATTGAGATGACAGCAAGATTGCTTAGTCGGTTTTGCCCTACGGTCGATCTTAAATATATTTTTTATTATTTTAAATGTTTAAGAAGAATATTCTACGGTACGAACAGAAACCGGCATTGTGAATAAGATATAATTATTGTGCTCGTATTAGGAAAACAATGTATCAACTTAATAACGGTCATATAATTTAAAATTTCTTCTGGAGGTGTTATAATGATTTCCTTAACATTTTGTAAATATTGCAATTCTTTAATGAGTTTATTTTTTCTCTTTCTTATTAAGCGTTGTATTTACTAGCGAAATTATCATATTATTTTTGAGGTCTTTCGGCGCCCCTGGGCCCCTGGGACTTTGCACGCGTGCCTGGCGCGGGCCTGGACACAGAATGAGCACCCTCTTTAAATCGTGTGTTGTCATAAACTGCCCTCTGTCGGGCCGATCTTGTAATGTTAAGTAAATAATTATACTTGAAAACGCGGGATTCCTGCGACATTGAAAGTTATGTTGATCGCGCTATATTTCAAGAAATTTATTTTCAGTTCCTAGAATACGTAAATACTCGCTTGATAAAAGTCGAGACAAAGTCTTATGTAAATCCCAAATTCGAATGCAAAACTTGCAAACTCGGGTTTCTTTACAACTCCTTATTCCACTGTTTATCTTTGAGAGCGCTATCCCCCCCCCTCCCCACGCCTTGCTCTAGAGTTGGCTATATAGGCATGGATTACTTTTCGGAAATAAATGTTTATTTACTGCGTTTTCAGTGGCGTTTTCAAATACTTTGAGATCGCTTATATTTATCAGAGTGATTTAAATGCAAAAGATGAAATCAAACGATAATTTACGAAGTAGGAAATAAATTTGGTCGAACTATGGTCGAACTATTAATAAAAAAATGGAGGTCATTTTTACCATGTTTATATTAATTAGCTTTACCTGTTTGTCTGTTTGTCTAGACGGATTCTTATAATCGGTATTTCACCCGCTTTCCAATGTCTAATGGAGCTGAAATTTTGCACAATCCATCATAATAAATTAATCAAAAGTTTTACGTGGGAAATTAATTAGTTAATAAGCTCAGAAGATGGCATTAGTTTCCTACCGAAGTGATTTTGTGCGCTGGATAATATTAAGACTAAAAAATAGAAAATTATATTAGGTGCATGATTTTTTTTAAACCACGCTTGTTTAAATGTACTAAAAAGTAAAAAATAAAATAAAAGCGTGGACGCTTTCCCTCCATTTATATCAATATCGTTTTTATATTTAGCTTTGTATGTTCTATCTGCCGCATATCGGCTGGAATTTTTAAGCTTATTAATTTCTGAACCGTGCCACTGCCGTCCCTCGTAGCGCTGTGTCGGGTTATTATGAATGTTTTTTTTAAATATATATACAAGGTGCCCGTGGAAAGATTGTAAGTATAGTATTCAAAAGAAGAAGAAAAGAGCTATCTGTGGTATTTTTAGAAATTCCAATCGGTTCACAAACACTTGAGTTACATCAAAGTGTAGTAATGCACGAAACTTGTAAAAAAACGCTTGAGAGTGATTGAGGAAGAAGCTGCGCGTCGAGCTCCAAATGGGTGGTACAAACAGACGGCGACCGCTCTGCGGTCGAAACGCCCACTCCCCCGTTGAGACGCCCGCTGCGCGGTCGAAAGGCTCACTTCGCCGTCGAAACGCCCACTCCGCCGTCGAAACGCCCGCTCCCTCGTCGAAACTACAACTCCGCCATCGAAACGCCCGCTCCATCGTCAAAACGCCCACTCCCCCCAAACGCACATTCCACCGTCGAAACGCCCGCTCCGTCGTCGAAACGCCCACTACGCCGTTGAAACGCCCGCTCCGCTGCCGGATCGGACGCGATACGTATTTGTCTATCTTTTCACCGATTCGAATTTAAAAATTTTGAAAACAATTATTTATAAAACTAAACTAGACGAAAATATGCAAGAAAAACCCATTTTCACTCGAACGGGCGTAGAAAAGAAAGAAGAAGAAGAAAAAATTAAAGTACAAAATTTGCATGCTGTAATCAATTATCTTTCATATTTTTTACATAATATTTTTATCGTGTATACACTTGCAGAGAAAACCGCAAGAAAGCGCGCGAAAAAGGTAAAAAAAACTGGAAAAAATCGAAATGGTCAGTTTGGCGACAAACATTTATATAAACATATAAACATATATATCGCGGAATGTGGTCTATTTTCTTAATATATATGTACATACATATATAGACTATTTTTATATACCGCTCTACTCGAACACTATTCCTGCTAGGTACCTAGGCACTGAATTTAAAAAATGCATTCCGATAATCCGCGTGAACAGAATGTGTCAAGCACTTACTTTGTTTCATAACGGAAGAACATTAGAATTTGGTATAAAGCTGCACGCTAATCGTTGAAGTATCAACTGCTTCTTATACTTAGTAATTCTCGAATTTAATACAATACTTAACCGTTAAATCTATAAGGTGCATTAGCGATATCAGACCTAATGATAAATCCAACAATGGAAACCGAAACATCGGCTAGAGACTCGGCTGAATAGCACAGAAGCTTATAATACATAGAAGATTTCGAGTGGCCATAAATAGATAGGAATAAATGCATAATGATGTTTAAATTAAGATTTGAAAGGTGATAATAAATTAACTATTAAGAATGTCAAGATTTTACAAAAATGTACTCAATATTTAACATATAATTTTCAACGTTTAATATTAAACTTTAATATTTATTTATTTATTTATTTAACGCCCTTGTGGGCTTTTACAAGTATACAGAATATAAATTTAAAAAGAAATATCATAAGACAGATAAAATAATAATAATAATAAAGTTAATATTTATATCACATCGTTTATCAGGGCTGTCTTAAGTTGGACAATAAACTTTCTTGAAGCGTCTTTAAGCAAGAAACCGTGTCAATTCTTTATTCTCTGTTTGAACCATGAGATTTATCATTCAAGTGCTGTCCCCTTTAGCGCATAAACTAGTTTCCGCGCTAATTCGCGACCAAAGTCTCAATTCCGCAACATGTAAACACTGGCCGCAGCGCGCCCATTGGCCCGTGTTGGCTCGGAGCTCGGTGGCAAGGAAAGTTTTGTCTCTGGCGGATTTGAACGCACGGTTGACTTTCCGAGTGTATTTCGGCGGAAAAATGCAAACACCAACCCTAATGAAAAGGTTGCAGACACTTCCCGCATACGCGCCCAGCGCCCCGGGAAAACTGGAACTAAATTGCATTAAGCGGTACAAGAAGCAACACGTCCGAAATGAATAATTGAGGCCCACTTTTTCAATGTTGGTATCCATTTTCAATTTGATAAGGCAATAGTAATATCAGATGATTCATGGGAAAATATGATTAAGAAGACAAATAATGATATAAATATAATTAAAAAATGGTTTGAAGACACCTTTTTGTCTTTAAATTCTGAGAAAACTGTGTTCATCCCATTTGCTTTAAATCTATCACAGATCCCAAATGAAATCATTTTAAAAATACTTATGTGCTATAGAGAAAACTGTCGGTACTTACGTCTCTATAGTGATCAATACCTCACTAATAAGGATTACTATAAGGTTAAAAGGTATAACACTGGCTCACTATTACTCTCAGCTCAGAGCGCAGGCGTCCGTCCAACCCACAGTGTTTTGTACAACCAACTTCCCGCATTTCCGGTTGACAGCCACCCCCTCTACTAAGAGCACATGAGACAATGTATTATATCTATTCAGTAGATACAACCACTACATACCTTCCTTTTTCAAAAATTTTATTTATTATTATTTTTGTTAGATATACACTCTTCCAAATCATCATTTTCATTTCTCTAAATATGGGAACTTAATTAAATTACATAATCGTCTACGAATTAGACATTAAACAACTTTTCATCTAGCATGATGAAATTAATTTATTTCACATTATGTTGTTTCATTATCTTCGATTGTCTGACCTTCCTTTTCTTTAGTCTCGTCCACCGATTTCCATTGGCCTTCCACACGCTTAAGATGAATCACATTCCTCCGTAATCTTTGTCCAGTTCCTGTATTTTTTATTGTAACGTCCCTTCCTACTGATTGTTCTACTACATGTGGTGTAGGATTGAAATTAGTTAATAGATTATTAGTCTTCTCCATTTCTTTAATGTACACCTTCTCCCCTTCCATCAGTTCTGGATTTTCCGCTCTCCTTTTACGGTCTCCATACTCCTTTCCCTTTTCTTTTTGAACTTTGTCTCTGTCTCTAACTTCCGTGTCATTTTCCGTTTCATTTATGTCTTTCAACGTAGGAATTTTATCCCTGTTCATTCTTTTGAAAAAAAGTTCTGACGGAGTTTTTCCAGTAACTGAATGAGGAGTAGAGTTATACATGATGAGGTATTCATGTAGTGTGTCTTTCATATCACGTTTTTCACTAAAGCTAATTTTGAATCTTTTTAATATATATCTGTTTTGATGTTCCACTTCTCCGTTCATTTGAGGCCAGTATGATACAGTATTAAAAAGTTTGATATTACAAGTACAACAAATATCTTTAAACTCTTCACTTACAAATTGCCGGCCGTTATCCGTAGTAAAAGATTATGAATAGCCCAAACGACTAAAGAGTTCTTTCAAAATTTTAATAATCTGCAAGCTTGTTTTGGTTCTGATAATCTTTATCTCCTTATAGCGACTGTAGTAGTCAATAATAACAAGTATATAGTCGTTATTCGGTAACGGACCCAGTATATCCATTGCAATATTCACCCGTGCTTCAGATGGAAGTTCGCGACGTTTCATTGGTACTGGAGGATTTGGTAAGATAACAAGAATGCATCATTTGCAACTTTTTACTACCGATTCCACGTCCTTGTCCATTCTTGGCCACCAAACCTTGGCGAAGGCGAACGGACGAACGAACGAAGGTGATTCTTCATAGCCACAATACCTGGGTGTCCCTCATGAGCTGCTAATAATACCTGCTTCCTGAGATTCTGTGCCCTCTCAAGAGGATTTTCTTATAAAAACATAACTCATTCGAAAATATCCTATATGTTTTCACAGAGTCATCCCATTGGTTATTATTCCCTTCTTAACATTAGAGATCTCCTCATTACCTTCTGAATGCTTTATTATTTCGTGCATGGATATAGCACAAGGTCTTGCAAGTTCAACTATCTGATTCGTAATGAACGTAATTCTCTTCTGGTAGATGAGTTGACTGATTGACAGCCACGATAATAGATCTGCAATATTGGTCTTACCAGGTTTATATTGAATATTATAACGATACGCCTGAAGTCTCAAAACCCATCTTTCAATACGGGCACATGGTTTTGATTTCGGACTTAACAGAAATTCCAATCCCTTATGATCCGTTATCAAATCAAATGTTTTTTCAAAAACGTGTTAAAATGTTCGACTGCCTATACTAAAGCAAGGGCCTTTTTCTCTGTTTAGTCTTTCACATTCACTAAGAGTTCGATTGCCGTATGCAATAATTCTTGGTCCCTTACGATCAATCTGTACCAAGACTGCTCCAAGTCCTACGGGGCTGGCGTCTGCTATTACCTGTGTCTTATCTTTGATGTCATAATAACCCAACGTTTTTATTTCCGTTAGCAACTCTTTTAACTTTTCAAATGCCTCATTTTGTGCCCCCTTCCAGTATTCTTCTATACTTGCTTTCTTTCCTAGTTTCAGTCTTAATATTTGTTTTAGCGGTTCTGTAGTCGTATCCAGATGTGGGATCCATTTGTTTATGTAATTTACTAACCCTAAAAAACTTTGTAATTCTTCTATTGTTTGTGGTATTCTAAACTCTGCTACACTTTTCATATATTAAGGCAACGGTTTTACCTATTCATAGCCCAAAGTGTATTGTCTGTACTTTATAAATGCATTTTTGTTTATTCAACAAAACATTATTGAACTTGTGATGAATCACCTGTTTCTATAGATTTTTTTTTTAATAATTTTTATTTTTAATTCTAAGATGATTTAAATGCTACGCGGGAAAAATTGAGCTAAACCCACCTGGCGGAGTATTGGAGCTACAAAAATTTGGGAATGATGAAACGCTAGTATTGGGAGGGAGTTAGTGGCGATTGATTGGATATAGGTTACGGGCAGTTACTATTCAATTCTTATAAATCATATTAATCTTGTGGTGGAGGCTAGAATTATAGGTAAAGCCGTGTTTGGTACAAATGGTTGACGATCGATGCGGTCCGAGCGGTCCACATGTGCTCCCCATAAAATATACTGAACACGGTTTTCAGAGATTTGGGTCGCGGTTATTGCGTTTTGAGCCATTAAAAAACCGATTAACGTCTACTCTAAGGTGACGATGATATTGACAGTTCCACGAGGTTTCTGAATTATGGGCTTTTTTACTGGGTTTTTGAAACCGTTTAAGAGCCGTAAATCGTGATCTCGAGTATATACTCGAGATACTCCCGTGCAACAGAGATGCATAGATATAAGCAAAAGTAAGGAAGGCAGGTCCTAATCAGTGAGATGGCGAGAGATGATAAATATATAATTTAAATAAGAGATAAATAATTTAAAGAAATTGGCCGCGAAGCACAGATTAGACGTATACGATGTACCAGAGGGGTGACCTTAACTGAGCGAATAATGATTTATTTTCGTTTCGCGGGAGTCGGATAACATAGGCAGATAGGAAAGTTAACTATAATTCCATTATATTTATCTGTAGACTAACGCTCTGTCGAGAAGCGAATAATGATTCATTTTCGTTTCGCGGGAGTCGGATAACGTGGGCGGATAGGAAAGTTAACTTTAATTCCATTATATTTATCTGTAGACTAACGCTCTGTCGAGAAGCGAATAATGATTCATTTTCGTTTCGCGGGAGTCGGATAACGTGGGCGGATAGGAAAGTTAACTATAATTCTATTATATTTATCTGTAGACTGACGCTCTTCAGGCTTTTACAACAGATAGGTAATTGCGCAATGACGGTATATATAGTTAGGAAAGAGATAACGATAACGTATAAGCATATTAATGGCACGACAAGAAAATAATATACTCAAATATAGATACAATATATTAACTATGTAATCACTACAAACCTGTCCGACATTAGCGTAGTCTCATCAGAACGGATAACGAGTATACGATTGGCTATTCTAGCTCAGACTTCACCGGGTTTGGTAGTAATAACCCACAAAACATAATTGGAACAAGTGTATCCAGATAAGAATATTGTAAATAAAATAATATGAATTTGCGGCCCAGATACACATGTAATAAAAGGATAAAGCGTATGGGGATCTTATAGATGGATGGATAAATGAAACAAATATAATTGGGAGTAAATGTAATATAACGCGAAGAAGCAAATACTTGCTTCTTAAAGTACATAAATACCAAAAACATAGGAGAACATAGTGTGATAGAAATTCAAAGACGGGAGGAACAATAATATGAAGTGGAACGGATATAGCAAGAGCATGTAATAATGATATACGTACAAATACAGACAACTGCTTGAGACCGATTCGACAGATACTAGCAATCTTTCAACACACCTCTAAGAACATGGTGAGTAGTATATAGTTATCAGCGGGGGCGTCCAGTACCTTGGCAAAAAAAATAAGCACTGAATTAATCCGACGCCTTGCCTGCTGCACTGGAGGTTTATTTATTTATTTATTTTATTTATTTTCATTTATTGGTTTTCTTACAGCCATATGATTAATCAATCTTGAAAAGAAACCAATAATTGATGTACAGAGTTTTGGGCCAGTTACAAGAAAACACATATATACAATCGATAAAAAAAATTAAGAAAAAACATGTCCAATAGTGGGTTTGTGTGAGTGTGTATTTGTGTGTTTATTTATTTATTTATTTTGTTTTGGGAAAAATTAAAAGCAAAACGATCTTAAAAATTTTCCACTGAATTTAAAAATTTACTTTAACTTACATTAATAGTTTATTGTATTATAGCGGATAGTACTCTTCCAGTATTATATTGTTCGAGAATATTCACTGTCTATGTAACATAGTTATTTTGTGGATCAATCTTACTGCCAATAAAAATAATAATAAATGGTTACAAATTATGTTTAAATTCCGCAACGGAGGGACCTAATACGTCCCTGTGCGCGGGGTGCCGCGGGCGTAAGACAGGATTCATTGGGTGATCCACGAGAAAAGATCGCCCAAAATTAATTTAAAATTAGGTATAGTACCTTTGGATGATTGTTATATCCAGGTATGCAGTGTGTACATGGTGAGTAAAGGGAAATTGATCCCGTGACATAGCGGCCAAGAAACGTTAAATTTCCGATAAGGACGGGTGAAAATACGAGGGAACGGGACATGATAATGGTAGATAGTGAAGAAACATCAACTATGATTAGGGGAGTACCCGATAAATTGTGGTTACGGTTGATCAAACGACTATATGGACTGAACTTAGAAATTAAATATTAAAAATTAATTATCGCGCTTGCGAAGCGAATTTAAATCGTCCGAAGCCACCGAGTCCGCCCCAAAACAGAGACAGGGACCGCAACAGAAAGGTGGAGTCAACTGACAGGTCCAAGAGAGGATGTGGTTTTTTTTTGCCAAACTCAATCTAAGGAACAAAGATTTTGGTATCAAGGAAAGTAGGATATTGAAAATCCTGGAAACACACGACTTAGGACCTTTGGCTGCTGGGAGGGGTATTAGAGGTAACGCGGAGGCAGAATTGAGACAGTTGGGTGAACGTCTACGGAGGTGCGAAATCCGCGTCGGTTGTTTTTTTGAGTGATAGTTACCGTCGACTTAGAGTGTCCCAGTGTTTGAAAATTATAGTTTAGCTTCAAGTGAAAGTGGTGCACGGGTAATTATACTCTTCGACATTGTTGATTGCTCACGATAAAAGAAAAGGGGGGTACGGGTTTGATTTTATTTTATAAAGGGTAATTAATTTGGCATATTAGAACTTCGGAAATTACTGCGCTTTATTAAGTCCGGCATATATAGAACTGATATTTGCAGATCTCCGGAAACTAGCTGTGCGTTATAAAGATACCTATTTTATTCTAAACACGCGGGAAATTGTTAATAAGTCATATAAAAATACCTATCTTATGCTAAATACGCGAGGTCCTGTTAAAAGGGCTTTAACTCAGAGTACGGGTTTGATTTTATTTTATACTACGGAGGTGCGAAATCCGCGTCGGTTGTTTATTTTGAGTGATAGTTACCGTCGACTTAGAGTGTCCCAGTGTTTGAAAATTATAGTTTAGCTTCAAGTGAAAGTGGTGCACGGGTAATTATACTCTTCGACATTGTTGATTGCTCACGATAAAAGAAAAGGGGGGTACGGGTTTGATTTTATTTTATAAAGGGTAATTAATTTGGCATATTAGAACTTCGGAAATTACTGCGCTTTATTAAGTTGATTAGTCCGGCATATATAGAACTGATATTTGTAGATCTCCGGAAACTAGCTGTGCGTTATAAAGATACCTATTTTATGATAAACACGCGGGAAATTGTTAATAAGTCTTATAAAAATACCTATCTTATGCTAAATACGCGAGGTCCTGTTAAGAGAGTTTTAACTCAGGGTACGGGTTTGATTTTATTTTATAAAGGTAATTAATTTGGCATATCAGAACTTCGGAAATCACTACGTTCTATAAAGTTAATTATTTTTATCGTCTTACTAGGTTCACAGAATAATATTCGCAGAATTTCAGGAAACGGTAGAGTTCAAATTTAGTTAATTTTTCGTTTTACTAAGTATAGTATTGGCGGATCTCTGGAAACTAGCTGTGCGTTATAAAGATACCTATTTTATGCCAAACACGCGGGAAGTTGTTA
>JADDOH010020228.1:0-22897 GCA_016648135.1 Agrypnia vestita | reverse complement strand
TAAATCCGAAATTATGCTATAATTATTATTTTTTTAACGAAAATTTGATAGATCTTCTTGATCGTCGCCAAGAGTCAAGCAGACGCCACGAGTTAATATAAAGGGAGTAAAAATGGAACAGATTTTGTAAAAAAATTACCAATGCTCACTTTTGCTGACAAGGGAGAGGGGGGGTTAAAAATTACTATAATTCTGTTTACGTAATACTTGGACGGCCCCTTACCTATGATGTTATCTATGATACAGCTAAAGATTTTTTTGACATCATGCGCGGTTTGCTAGTTATGAATTTTTAACTTCGATATTAATTTTTAATTACGAAAAAAATTAAAATAATTTTTAAACTGCTCCCCTTGTGTTTATAAAAAAATAATCATTTATAGATATTATTCATTATAGACATTATATCATTTAAGAAAATAATTAATTGCTATTATTAATATTATAAGGTTCGAACTTTAATAATAATAATAGTATTTGGATAATTTATATTGCGCCGTTTTCGCGAATACTCACCTCATTATCTTATAAAACAACTTACTGCTAAAAAAAACTTATTTACTATTACTTATTCACTATGTGGCATGCAAGAAATAGAATTAAAATTGAGTACTATTATAGTTGGGAGTGCCTGAAAGAATTAGCTAGTGTTGTTGTGGTCAGATTCTATAGGTTTTTATAGGATTGTCTAAATAAATGCGCCTTAAGTTGTTTTTTGAATTGTGGTAAGCTGTCTGTTTGTCTCAGTTTATTAGTAGTTTGTTCCATAACTTTGGTCCAGCTACCGCGAAAGCACAATCACCGAAATTAGTTTTGTGGGCGCGATTTACTTGTGACATTATTATTAAAATAAAAACACAAATCACTTTGTTTTCACCACTTTATCAGTTTATCAAATAAAAACACAAATCACTTTGTTTTCACCACTTTATCAGATATGCAATCTACATGTTTCGAGAACGATGTTCTCTGCTTCAGGATTGTTTGTGCACTAAAATTGAAAAAGATAAACCATGCAAGAGTGTTACAGTGAAGGGGATGGTGAGGGGATGGGGATCGGAGGTGTTAATTATGGAATGTCATCTGAAGGGGATGAAATCTTAAGTGGAAAAATATTCAATAGTGGGTTTTGCATAAATTTTGTCTGGTTATTTATTATATTTGAATTAATATTAATTCGTATATTATTAATATAATATGATATGTTATTAATTATATTTGAATTCATATTAATAATTTTTTAACAAGTTACCTAATGAAACTAAAGAAATAACTCTACACAAACATTTTAAACATCATATTACTAAGTTTATAAAAATATCAGGTAGAAGGTATGCTGGGGAAGTGATCCGCCCTTGACCTCTGAATTGGCAAAAACTGATTTATATAATTTAAAATATACTTTAATATAATATTTAATTTTGTAAGTACTTAAATTCTCATCTTAATTTTGTATGTATATTTTCTTTTCTTTTATATTTAGGTATTCCTATGATTTACTTTATTATTATTGATCTACTTTCATTCTTGTACTTATACCTTCTTTAATTGTCATTTGTTAATATTACATAAATATCATATGTGAATAACTGCCACAGAACAGGTTTTTACCTAGTGTGGCAGTTATTACTAACTTGTATTAACAAATGTAAATAAACAATAAAAAAATATATATATAGAGGGTTATTTGTAAAACATTAATAACCTCGCAGGACTATATTCCTGCCTGATTATGAGTCGAAAATGTTCAAGCAATTATGACCTAATATCAATAGTTAAGGAGATATGCGACATCAAAGTTTGCATTTTTTTTTCAATATTTCCGACTTATTTTTTGTAAAACATTGGACTATCATTACAGTAACTTATACCGAATATGAAAAATTCATTCCCTTTAATACAAGTCAAATAAAAACCTTCGAATTCCAATTGGAAAACATTCCAATTGGATTTTTCACGGTTTTTATCATTTTATTTAACTTGTACTGAAACGAATGAATTTTTCGTAATCGATATGAGTTACTGTAATGATAGTCCAACGTTTTACAAAAAATAAGTCGGAAATATTGAAAAAAAATGCAAACTTTGATGTCGCATGTCTCCTTAACTATTGATATTAGGTCACAATAGCTTGAACATTTTCGCCTCACAATCAAGGCAGGAATATAGCTCTGCGAGGTTATTAATGTTTTACAAATAACCCTGTATATATATATATATATATTAGGTCCTTACATATGAAATTGGCGTTTTGCCGTACTGGCAAATTTGATCTCAAATATCTTCTCTTTGGTTAGGAATTCCAAATCCAAATTTATACAGCTATTTACTCATGTATTTGTGTTTTGAAAATTATAATTCATTTGTTTTTTCCTCAATTATTTTTTTCTTTGCGTCACTCAGTTTACAAAATGAAAAACTTGAAATATCGCGTTATTTACGAGTACGAGTTCCACCGTGGCACCAGTGCTGCAGAAACGGCTCGAAGGATTAATGATGTGTATGGCGACGGTGCCGCAAAAGAAAACATAGTGCGTTTTTGGTTCCAACGTTTTCGTTCTGGAAATTTCGACCTGCAGAACAAGCCCCGTGGACGGCCGGAGACCAAAGTTGATAATGAAGAATTGAAGGCTATTGTGGAAGCGGATCCATCGCAAACCACATCCGAGTTAGCTGCAGGCTGCGGTGTTAGTGATAAAACTGTTTTAATCCACTTGAAGCAAATTGGTAAGGTGAAAAAGCTTGAAAGATGGGTACCTCACGAATTGAGTGAAGCAAATCAACAAACGCGAGTTACTTGTGAGCGTTTGGTGGAATAGTGCTGGTGTCGTTCACTACAGCTTTCTTAAATCTGGCCAGACGATTACGGCAGATGTCTATTGTCAGCAACTGCAAACCATGATGGAAAAGCTAGCTGCTAAACAACCGAGGCTGGTTAATCGCTCTAGGCCACTGCTGCTTCATGATAACGCTAGACCACACACTGCACAACAGACGGCTACTAAATTAGAGGAGCTTCAATTGGAATGTCTAAGACATCCACCGTACTCTCCGGACCTTGCCCCAACAGATTACCATTTTTTTCGAAATTTGGATAACTTCTTGCAAAGGAAAAAATTCAACTCCGATGGGGCAGTCCAAACCGCCTTCAAAGATTTTATTGATTCCCGTCCGAATGGTTTTTTTAGTAAAGGGATCGATGAACTACCTATGAGATGGCAAAAGTGCATAGATAGCAATGGTACATACTTTGATTAAATAAATATATTATAATAAAAAAAAATCGGCTTTATGTTCCTCCCATACTAAACGCCAATTTTCCTATGTAAGGCCCTAATATATATATATATATATATATAATTATATATATATTCTATATATATATATCATATATATTATATATTATATATATATAATATATATACTATATATATATATATATATATATAATTATATATAAATATATATATTCGAAAGAAATATTAATCCAAATATAATAAATAACCAGACTAAATTTGTGCACAACCCACTATTGGATATTTTTCCACTTAAGATTCCATCCCCTTCAGATGACATCATAATTTACACCACTTTTTTTTTGGTCGGGGTCATGCCAACAGAAATTTGTGACACTTGGGTAGTAGTGCCAATTGGCTGATGATGGTACACGAAGTAGTAACAAGATGGACTTACTCTGGCATTCGGCGTCCGCTAATGGTGCTGTTGTTAGGGCCAGTAAAACTGAAAGCACACACAAAACAGTGGGTTAGTAGTAGAAATAGTAGCGGAAGCAGTAGTAGTTGTGGCAGTGGTAGAAGTAGTGGTAGTAGCATACAAACACACACACAAATGCGCGCCTAGTTAGTCACACGGGTTTACAATAAAGAATACACCAATCAAAATACAAAATTAGAAAAAAAAAGTTATACATAGCGTCCCACTGACCAGAATTGTTATTTTCAGAACAGGTCGGATGTATACAATAAAACTGTACACAAATTAGTCGGTGTCGTGCGTACGCGACCCAATTTCATGCTTCCAAAGTGCCTTGTCGACAAAATAATATAGGTAGGTGGGTCAAGCGGTGTCGTGTTGTGGTGATATTGCTGAGTCGGGTGAATATCAAAATGAACGCTATACTGCAATCGAGTTAATGCATTGTCTGCAACATTTGTACAATTGTACCAAAGGGGGTAAACGTACGGCATGGAACGCAGATCACATGTCGTAATCGAGTCTCCAGCATCGAATCCTGCGCGCGTGATCTTAGTCTAATGCTGTTTTTCTACTTTTACATCTTCACTCGCTACTGAAGCTTATCTCCGGTGAGAAATAAACATCCATACGAACGCGCAACTCTCTTTTATTCCGCCACCACGCCTAAATATAAACATGAATTCGAATGAAAGCAATTGCTACATTAAGATGACAGAATATGATTATTTATTATCAATTATTGTATTACCAATAGTAACAAAAACTTCGGGGAGTCATCTCCGTTCCATTTTGAATATAAATGTTCTTCACACTTTGAGTGAAATGTCTACAGTTACGGAAATGAGCGACAGCAAATTTTTGCATTTTTTACCATATTTCTGTAATTATTTTCAGTAAAACGTTTGACTCGCTACAGGAACTTATATAGATTATGAAAAATTCATTCGCTTCAATAAAAATGAAATAAATTAATATATTTTTTTATCATTTTATGTGACTTGTATTGAAATGAATGAATTTTTTACAATTGACATAAGTCACTGTAATGATAGTTCAACGTTTTGCATAAAATAAGACAGAAATACTAAAAAAAATGCAAACTTCGTTGTCGGTCATGCTTGAACATTTCGGACTCAAAATCAAGGCAGGATCCACTAGTTAAGTATTGTGGACTAGCTCTGTTACACCCTGTATCTTATTATTGAATAAAATTGTAGTTGAAATTGAAATAGGCTTAGGTTAGGTTAGTAACGTCGAACACACTGAATTTTGTTAACGAGTTAAGGTTATTATTATTACGGTAGTTGGACGTATTTATGTGCTGAATAAAACGGGTATTTTGTACGAACTGTATATTTTACTGATAAGCAAATCTCGACGTTTCGCTGAAGTCTTATTCAGCGTCATCGGGAGGCATCCTGTCACGGCGAACCGTTCGGCCTACACCGATAGAATATCCGTTTTATTTAGCACAAAATACATGTTATTAAATAGTTAAGGTCATTATAACCGTCGTTAGACATATTTAACAGGAAATGGTTACGGATATTTTATACGAACCGTATATTTATCCGAGAGACAATTCTCGACGTTTCGTTGAAGTCGTATTTAACGTCATCAGGAGAACGACCTGTACCAACACCACCTACCGCTCGTTTGGTCATGTAAAGCCCGGTCGCCGAAAAGAGAGAATTTCGTACATTGACCCCACGCTACGTATCCTTGTCACTCGCGCACAATTATGTTGCTGTCACGCTTGCACAGGAACAGCGAACAACATAATTGTACACGAGCGACGAGGATACGTAGCGTACGGTCAATGTACGAAATTCGCTGTTTTCGGCGACCGGGTTTTACATGACCAAAACCTCCGCGGGTACAGGTCGTTCTCCCGAGGACGTTGAATACGACTTCAACGAAACGTCGAGAATCGTCTCGCGGAAAAACATACGGTTCGTGTAAAATATCCGTAACCACTACTGATTCATGTTATTTTGGAGGTAAAACGCTGCAGTTAGGTAAGGTTAGGTTAGGTTAGGGAAATTTTCAAAACAAACAACTCTCAAACACAACAGCCTGACCAGTCTTAACGCACGAGGTCGCCTTTGCCTGCTCCACGCTGCCAATCCACGAAAACAAAAGGACTGAAAGGAAAAAAGAATCCTTTTATGCATAAATATATATTAGGACTAATTTAGGACAGAAGCGTCCTGATGTAAAATTGTGGCAAAATTGTGGTTGTCACGTTGGAAATAGAATAGAGAAATATTGTTGGACTCTATTTATATTTGACGTTTGACGGATAACCGTTATGTACTTCTTTCTCCCTCTAACCACAATACAGGCACATACCTACGTCTAGTTTATTTTTGTCTATTGTAAAAGTGTTGCGATAAAGATCTGACATTCCAATTTTGCTATTTTCAGAATAGCACAGATTGTGTTAATATTAGAGCATATTAAAAGTTGTTTTTTATTTTTTAACAAACAGACCGTCAACATATCATTAATGACCCTAATAGATAGTCCAAGAGTGACATTAGAGTACAGAGTATAAATATTTTGTGAACATTTTGATTATGATATAATGAATAATAAATAATAACGCAAATTAATAAACTTTTATGCACTATTTTAAAAATAGCGTCCTTTAGGCCGGCGCAACACTAGGCGAATCTTCCGCCGCGCTCTTCCGCCGCGGAACACCGCTGCATTTATTTCAATACAATATGTGCTTATCAAACGCACTGCGCGGAAGATCGCTCGATCGATTTGCTTGGCTGATTTGACGGGTCGGAAGATCCGCGTAGCGTGGCGCCGGCCTTATGATACAAGTCACACCCGCGTGTATATGCCATTAACATTTCACGATGTATGTATATGTTACTAAGAGTTAAATGTCGATAATTTATATGTACATTAACTAGCGTATGTAAGCACTAATTTTATATAAATTTTTAATTTTTAGTAAGTTGAAATAATTCAGTACCAGTTCATCATCATCACTCTTGGCACTACAACCCCTGGTGGGTCTTGGCCTCCTCAAGAGTCTTCCTCCACTCATCTCGGTCTAGTGCCAGCTCTCTCCAGTTCCGAAGCTCTAAGGCAGAGGTGTCTTTTGGTCGCAGAGGACGTTGTCACTCCATCTTAATTTTGGCCTTCCTAAGCTCCATCGCCCTATTGTACAAGTTACTACGTTCAAATCCCTAATTAGAAGCTTATTAGAATTCTCATCAACCATCCAATTACGACATACACAACAGCAGAGTAGAAAAAATCCAAAGAAAATTCCTTAAATCTTTGACACATACGACAAGAGAATCGATTTTTTTTTACATAATCTCCCGATAACAGGCCTAATGACTCTACAAAATAGTCAATAACAAACTAGAAACCCCCTCAATACTATCACAATCCACAATATATATTATACATTAACATCCCTGTCCGATCAGGACAGGGATGTTAATGTATAATATATATTTATTGCAATGATAGTCCAACGTTTTACAAAAATAAGTCAGAAATATTGAAAAAAAAAGTTCAAACTTTCATGTCGCATATCTCCATAACTATTGATTATTAGGTCATGATAGATTGAACATTTTCGACTCATAATCAGGGCAGGAGTATATTCCTGCGAGGTTATATATTACTAGGCTGCCGTGGCGAAACTGGATAACGCGCCATTCCCGGATAGAGTGGAGGTTCGTTGGTTCTAATCCTTGTAGCAGCTAAAATATTTTTTCGTTCAATTTTTTTTTCGGCGTGTGTTTTCTAATTGATTAATTAATTTGTTTTATATGATATTCTTATTTAGATGACATTATGATATACAGTAGCCGGAAAACATCTTGAAATTCTACGGCGTAGTGGGGGGAAGTTTGCGCATCTACCTTTCCACCAACGAGACCCAAATTTCGTCTTCTGCGCATTCCCCCACTACGCCAAAGAATTTCAAGAAGTTTGCCGGCAACTGTACCATGATGCACTAAATGTATGGGCATGTGTTTGTGCTAAACCAAATATAATAAAATAACTAGAAGTTGTACTAGTTAATGTATACATTATCGAAATTCACACTTTGTCTGCAACATGTACAGAGGCAAAAATGAACTATTTTCCACGATACATTAATTTCAGTGCGAATTAACCTTCGGGAGTATTTACTAATCCGGCGTTTAAATTAATACGTCCCGTTTTAGTTCGGGAAGTGACAATTATTATGCGCTCCAGGAAATTAATGATATCCTGAACCTATTCAGATGGTCTAATATACCAAGACAAACGAGACATCACGAAAGAAAGGTTCTTTGTAAGAATAACTGTGCCCTGAGTTCGTTGACATTTTTCGTTGCAGGAGCAAACCCGAACATAACAATCACTTACAATTGGGTTTCGTGACGCTGACTATGTGCAATACAAATACATAAACATATAAACGTCTAGCAGACGCGACAGGGTACATGTGGAAATATGCACGGATCTACCGTTTTGGCAACAAGATTTCGAAACTCGTTGACAATTTTTCGCTGAATTAAAGAATTAAAGAAATACTAATATCCAATTAAGTGGACATTTTTCCTTTGAATCATTGCCGTTCTATTGCGTCAGTATACATTTTCGTTTTTATTTCTATTGTTTCTCTTATCATTGTTTATTTTTAAATAAATTTGTATTATCGTTTATTAAAAAAAAATAACCGCTATCGTTTATTTTTTAAAAATGTATTGCTGGGTAAGTTGGGTTACAAAAAAATAAAAACATGTGCCCGTCAATTGATACACTGATACGCCCAATATTTCTCAACATTTACAATAAGAGGAAGCACTTGGAACGAAAGAAGTTGATTTTAATTGAACTTATGCGCGATTTTTATTTGTCTCTCATTTTTTTAAACTTTTCAATAAAATTTTTTTTCAAAATTACGAAGTTTTTATTTATTCCCTAGCTAGGTGTAAAAAAAAAATTAAATTATTTTTATTTAAAAAAAGAAATCTTTTTTAATTTACGCAAGGTTTTCATCATTTGATTGAAGCGACTGAATTTTTCATAATCGATATAAGTTACTTCAACTTAGATAGTTCAACTTTTTGCAAAAAATAAGTCAGAAAAAATGCAAACTTTGATAGTGCATATCTCCGTAAGTATTGATATTACACCACGGTTGCTCGAACATTTTCGACTCATTGTCAAGGCAGGAATCCGCCTGTAAAGTTTTCGCTACTAGCTATGAGACACCTGTATATTACGGCCGCTGTTTATATATTTCGCCTGTTTTTTTTTTGCTTCTTATATCTCATTATTATATTAGCACATCATTACAATTTCAGCTATCTGGTAGCGTTAGTGACGGACATTGTTACGCAGAGAATTGTATATTTTGATTAATGATAAATGACAGCGATATAGTAATGGATGCAATTATTAGTTTTAATTTTCATTAAACTGAAATATTAAGACAATCTAATTCGGATATTTTATTGAAAAGCACAAGTTCAATGTTTTCATTTTTTAATATTTTTTTTTAAATCAGACTGATTTTGAAAACGGCATGAGATCAGCTATTGGATAGGAAGTTACGGATGAACATTCGAAATTTCCATGTCATATTTACTAAAAAAACGAGCGAGCCTTACAGTAGTCGCATATGATGTGTAACATTCGACATCTCACAATTAAACATATCCATTGAGCAGCGACAGAAATTAACATCAAAATTTCAAAATTTAAAGAAGCTACCTGTATATTTATTAATTAGTAAATGCAAGTAAAGAAAATGTATGTGCATTTATTTATTATTGAATTTTGCCGCACTAGGTAGGTACCGTATATCTACATACGCATTTTTATTTAGAAACGTGTTTGGTCAATTACATGTGTTTATTTATTTTCATAGATGGCGGTAGTGTGCCGCTATACATATTGTATGAAAATTTTGAATAAATATTTTTAAATAATCACATAAATTACGTAAAATTTGAGAATGTAAATAATTAAGGGTAGTTATTGTTTATATTAATGTGAAAAAAAGTATTTATTGGATAGTTTCGAAGATATAAGCCAAAATATATCAAAGTTACAACATCCAAACGCTTGACACCGGACGCGCAACATATATATAAAATCAGAAGCATTGGATGTTTGTGTGCTTTTGCTGTGATGGCACTTGCTGGACATTGATTTGTTTGTAAACGATTATTTTTTTCCATCGCGCGCGCTCATTGGTCAAATGAAATTGCGCGAGCTTCCCCGGCGTCTTATTTCCTGTTACTCTTTCCGTAAATTTTCACGAAATCACTGCGACATAGTGCAAGAAAGGGAGAGGAAAGATGTACATCAAAAATATATTTTAATGAAAATTGTTGGTAAAATCATTTATTGAAGTGTTTTAATAAAAATACCGTGACGGTTTTGCTAATTTATTCATATCACAACTAAACACTAGTAACAAACTCTTCCCCACTTTGCACTGTTATCTCCAGTGTTTAGACAGTAGGTTTCAATGCCACTATAATCCATTTATATAATTGGTTATTCAACAATTATTTATAAAACACAACGCACTTCAAAATGATTTATGATTCTACGTATGTTGCAAGTGTTATGTGTTAAATATCGTTTTTACGCTTCCAAGCACCAGTGTCGGGTAAGAGAGATGTGCGAACGTTTCTCGAGAATGGAAATTTCTTTTTATTTCGAGATTAGAAATTTATTTTTATTCCGAGAATGGAAATTTATATGGAATGGAATCAAGGACACTCACTGCAACAATGCAGAAGCGAAGTATTCGAGTTGTGGATCTGCAGACGGATTCTAAAAATAAGCCGGATTCATAGTGTAACGACATGGTAAACAGAAAGTCAGAACTTATCGAGATTTCTAGAAGACTCTAGCATCGCCTAGGGCACTCTGGAGCTGTCTGGAGCATTCTCGTAAACGCTGAAAGGGTCGAGAGAATACTAGAAAAGCAAGTCCTCGAACATTCGAGAAACGGACGATTATCGTTTTGACGTTCGACAGCGCGACAAGTCCACGATGGAAAAGCGAAACCGTATATATATTATATATTCTGGGTTATTTGGAAAACATTAATTACCTCGCAGGACTTTATTCCTGCCTTGATTATGAGTCGAAAATGCTCAAGCTATCATGACATAATATCAATAGTTATGGAGATATGCGACATCAAAATTTACATTTTTTTTCAATATTTCTGACTTATTTTTTGTAAAACGTTGGACCATCATTGAAGTAAATTTTATCGATTACGAAAAATTCATTCGTTTCAATACAAGTTAAATAAAATCAGAAAACCCTGAAAATTATGCTGTTTCGAATGGAATGTTTTCCAACTGGAATTCGAAGGTTTTCATTATTTTATTTGACTTGTACTAAAAGAAATGAATTTTTCATATTCTATATAAGTTACTGTAATGATGTTCCAACGTTTTACAAAAAATAAGTCAGAAATATTGAAAAAAAAAAGTGCAAACTTTCATGTCGCATATCTTCATAACTATTGATATTAGGTCGTAATAGCTTGAACGTTTTCGAATCATAATCAAGGCAGGAATATAGTCCTGCGAGGTTATTAATGTTTTCCAAACAACCCTGTATATTATAATCGGTCAGTGAAAAGTACCTATTTGTGGACGGAATATTCTCGATAGTGACGTGAATTTAATGCGTACCCGCGTAGAATATTTGTTTATGTGACTTTGTCGAATTGTGCGCAAATTAAATTCGTGTCCAGTGACTTTGTGTAAATGAATAAAAGTTAAGATAATTTTTATTCGCCTCCAGAAGCCGCGTCTCGTGACGATAGGGTTACTAGTGACAATGTAGTGATACGGATGAAAAAGAAATCCTTGAAACAATCAAGAAGCGGGAATTACAATATTTTGAATACATCGTGAGACATCCAGAGAAGTGCCAGACCCTGTATCGTGCCATTCAAGGCGAAATTGCGAGCAGAGAAGAGGTCCTGGGAGACGAAGGACATCCTGGATGAAAAACTTTACATTGTGAATATTTAGAGCTGCTGCTAGTAAGATTATGATCGCCCACACGATCGCTAACGTCCAGCAAAACAGGATCAAGCACTGGAAGAAAGAAATTTCTGTGGGAAATTGGCATTGTTTGCGGAAAAAATAAACCGTACAGGTTCACTGTAATAAATAATTAAAAATGCATCACATGGCACAGTGTAAAGAATTGGCACAGTTTAAAAGCACCTTGTCGAGTCTTTGGGCCCCCGACCCTACTAGGACAAGGGGAAGAAGATGATGATGATGATGAGCGGTATAAAAACAGAGACGGAAACATCCGAAAAAATAAAAAAATGTAGTGTTATTCTCAAATATAAAGCAGTGGAAGAAAATAAAGTTTAGTATTTTTATTTCATAATTTTTTAATTAAAAAAATGTCACGAGGATAACTAAATTAGAATGTAATGAATTCGAGATTTTATAGGAAATAAAGTCTATAAATTTATAGGAAACATGATTTTGGAAAGGATAGATACATACAGATACAAAAATCGAAGTAAGGACAATCTAAATATAAAAATTATATATGGGAAATAAATAATAATTAAGTACCCAATAACATGAAAACAAATTTAAAAGACAGCTATTAGTAAAAAGGACCTGGTTATTTATAGATAATATTCAATTTACTATTAACACTTTTTCTTATTTCTCAAATTTCTTATTTATCAAACTGTAATTCTGTATAATTTGTAAACCCTTATTAATATCAAAAGAATGACCCAAAGCAAAAAGTTGATTATAAAATTTGGACCAATTATTACTCCTTCCTTCCTTCCTAGGGTTCTTTGTTAGGGGCCATGGGCTCTAAAACATGTTGATATTTTTCAATATATAAGGTGAAAACAAAGTACATTTTGATTATTTATATAGCTGTAATCCTTCAAAAATGACGGTACTTTTACATGTCGGTTCCTAAGAAATAAGTATTTATTTATTTATATAAAAAAAAGAAAACAAAATAAAAGAAAACAAAATAAAAGAAAACAAAGAAAGAAAACAAAGAAAGAAAAGAAAAAAATATTTTTTTTACTGTAAAGAAGTTACGAACGTTACACGGACGGACAGTAATGAAATTATCATAATTGGGATTTATAATGTCACCACAAAATTATTTTGCTCTTTTCGAAGAACTTTTTTATTTCATTTTAAAGGTGACAATATAGTAAAACACAAGGAAAATATGTATATTTATAAAATGTTTCAAATTTTCTGACGCGCTGTATTTCATCTGGTCTGGTGTGTACAAATGCGACTTTGGTTTCTCATCAAAGAGACTTGTCGGTAAAGATTGGTATGTACCGGTTGCATCATTCTAATATGTGCACACAAGGGACTCGATCTTGATTCGTTAGAGACAAATCGAGAAAAATCGCATCGGTGGACAGTTTTAAAATCGATGCAAAGAAATTCGCGTTCGCGGAGAATTTCCTGAGCGCAAAATTCCCGGGGAAGTCGCATCACTAGTGGCGGGTATTAATAGAGTTTCCGTACGAAATGTTTACTCTCAATTTCTATCCACTAAAAATAATATCACACGAAACTTTGCGGACGCGTTTTTTATTTACCAACACCGCGCCGGAAATAGACTGCCGGGCATCACAGAACATGGCCAACTCTTGGTGCCGTAACCGCTGGGAGGTCCTCGCCTCGCGTTAGTTACTCTTGGGTTCCACGACAATTGGTCCAACGACAAAAAGTCCACGCGACTAAAGATCCACGGACATTTGGCCAACAACAAAATGCCAACGCTACAAAAGTTCCACAGACAGTAGGGTAATTTCACATTTTTTAAATAGAAAAATCTTAACTCTGGTCTAGAAAATACATTTATTAATAAGTTTATTAATATTAAAAAACGATTCTAAACTCCCACCAAAATGTTTATTTTCGCAAGTCACGTAAGGCATAACTTTTCATGTCATCTGACGTTTGACACATAACAGCACATACGCGTATTTAGACTTTCACTCGTTTTTTTACAAAACGAGCCGGCTTTTTAGTATGGTGTGTCCATAATGTCAGGGAAAAAGTTTTGTAGATATTGTATGGTACCCAAATGTAGAAATTCATTCCTGAAAACTGAAAAATGAATCCAACATTAAAGCATAAATTTTCGGTAAATAATCGGATTTTCCTTGTAATTCCGTCCTCCATTATTTATAATGTATTCTTAGATAATTATGTTATTGAAATAGGCCACAAACACGGCAAAATCTATATAAAAACCAGTAAAAACAAAGCGAAGACGAACGGTTACCAAAGAAACTAAACAAATTACAGTGACAAACACCATAGATCACGTATGTTTATCTATAATTCTTGCCAAACAACGTCACGACCAATCACATCGCGTTTTAATGGAATCGTATTTTTTAAGATTTTTAATATAAAAATTACGTATGAAAACATTATCCCACACTGAGTTACAATATACAATTTATTTTTTTGAATCTATTTCATACATCTTCATAGATATCTGTAAAATGTGATATTGCCAACTACGGAATGCCAGTTCGACGGTCCCTACGTATACCAAATTACGAATCTGCAATAATTATTTTTGTTTTACTATCTAAATCATCCAATTTACTATATATTTTCAGACAATCTTAAATAAAATAATTTTCGTTTCAAACAAAGCATATGTATAAAAGGAAAATAAAACATTTTTTAAACATTATCCAAAAATATATAGTAAATCGGATGGTTCAAGATATTAAAGCAAAAACCGTAAAGGGCTCACGTAACAAAAGATCTATGGACGTTTCTTCTACGCGATAAAAGATCCACTGATACTTAATCCAACTACGTAAAGCCCTGGCACTTATTCCAACGACAAAATAATCACGAAAAAAGGCCCACAGACATTTGGTCCAACAAAAAAAAGATCTACAGATATTTGGCGCAACGACAGAGAGACCACGACAAAAGGCCCACGCAACAAAAGATCTACGGGACATACAACGATATAATGACCAAAAAATAAATATTAAAATGTATTTTTATTTATGAAAGATCTTTAAATAAATTAATAAATAGATAATGGTGACGCAAATTTTTTTTAAAAAATATCTTTTTTTATCATTTTATTTGACTTGTATTGAAGCGAATGCTTTTTTCATAATCAATTTAAGTAATGTAATGATACTTCAACGTTTTGAAAAAAATAAGTCAGAAATATTGAAAAAACTTTGATGTCGCATATCTCTATTACCTACTATCGATATTAGGCCACGGTCGCTTAAACATTTTCGACCAAGGCAGGAATCCACCAGTAAAGTATTGTGGACTAGGTCTGTTACACCATGCATATAAATTATTTAAAATTCGAGTCACTTCAAGGAGCAATAAATCGTTGTCAAAAACTTTCTTACGTCAATTTAGTTTTTTCTGCAGGCAAGTGTATTTTTCTAGGTTAGCGTATTTGGTTGAAAATGTGTTAAACTCGAACGCATACACGGCAACGTATCTATATATTACGTGTCGTGGCTGCGGGAGGAATTATTTAAAACGCTGGGATTTAATAACGGATTTATTAAGTACTGATTAAATAATAAATCGATCGTAATTAATATATTAATAATTAATAGTCGTATTAATTAACGTTCTTATTTAAATTAAACTGTTTCGTAATTTATTACTCGTAAATGGACACTTTATTCACTATTCACTAGAACATTCCACCCAATTTTCACACGTCTCGTTTCGCTTCGGTTTATTTCGCTACGTAAGAACTTTCCAGAGTACTCGCTGTCGAATTACCGCTCGCTTGGCTACCCTGGCCCGCAACTCGCGGCTACCTTCGCTTTGGTATCACTGTCAAACGCGCTCAAAAACAACAACGTCCTTGCTCTCGTGTGCCGTCCTGTTTATATTGGCTAATGTTGAAAATTTCCAGACGTTTCCAGTGTTTACGAGAACTTTCTCATGGCTTCCAGACTTCTGTAGATGTTTCTCGTAAGCCGTAGATTATATGCTAGGCCGTTCTGGAATCTTAGGTAGTGTTGTGATCATTTCAAACAACTGTCATTTGACACGAGTGCGTGATTCTTTTTAGCTTCGTTACAAAATAATAATTGCTCCATTCATTTGACTGTTTTAAAAAAATAACTAAATCTCATGAAAAGCCGCAGACATCAATGGCCGTTTAAGGTTGTTTTGCTTTGATACGAGTTTAACAAGTCGAATAAAATTATGATCCTTGAAAAAAAGACAAGTGGGTATACACGCGTTAGAAGTTATATTTATTTGGCACATATTAAAAAACCACTAACCAAAACAATATTAAAGAAAAACTATGCAACTGTAAAAATATACATTACCACGACCGTGGCGACTTCCTCTGATTAGCAATTGACATCGTCATCTCCATTATTAAAAAGCATTACAAGATTTTACCAGCCGACATTTTCAAACTGATGACAGTCTGTCAAACGCAGCCGAACGCAGTCAAACATCGACAATAACATGAAATACAAAAATCTACACGATAAGCTCCTTTTTGCCAATAAACAGTTCTAATTTTCAATTCAATAACCAATCATTGGTTATTGAATTGAAATAAATAGGTATAATAATATGTTTGTGATTGCATTATGAATTCAGGACGGCAGGGGGTAGAGCTTTTAGTAGCGAATCTTTATATTGTGCTAAACTGGAATTAAAAATATCAGAGATATGCGCATAGGTGTTACCTAGCATATGCAGTCTGGGTTTTTATCGCTGGAACACTAATTTCAAGTGAATAAAACTTTGACAGTTACGCAACAACCATAAACAATATACGAGATATACATATATGGATGCGCGCGCCTTTCGTTGCATATCTACTAACATTTTACTTTAACAACTAACTCCATGGTCTCGCACTTCCGCTACATGCTGCGTGGGCAACTTCCGTTACGGTAAAAAATTTACTCTTAATGCGCCAAAAGAATTATACAATTATTTCAAAAATAATCGTTGAAATTTCTGCGACAAGGCAGTAGTGATGTGTCCGCTCTGTACTAACTACTACAATGTGGTACTACATTACATTGAAGCGTACACTTCACACCTTTTGAAGTGTAGTGCACACTACAAACTACACACACCTCAAAGTGATGTAGATAAATGAATAAATTTTTGGAAATCGAAACAATCCTCCTCTCCCCCATGGTTTGAAAAATGTTGGGACTGAATGAAGAAATATCCGGAAATTTTCTAGTAGTAGGTATTAGGTGTACCTACCAATAAGTAATCAATTATTTAAGTGGCAACAAAAAAGAATTTAACTACATTTAATTTTATTTTTAATCGATTTAATCTCCATGATATTTATTTATTCAAAAAAATCCTTGTTATATTGTATATAGGTACTTAATAATAATTTAACAATAAAAATATAAGATAAGATTACAAGATTATTTTTATTGTTAGATTTGTGGATTGTGCCACTCTACTAGGCTACGCCTGTCCCAGAGTGGCGTTATAGAACTCAATTTAAATTTATTTTTTTGAATTTGTCAATAATATTTGCTTTCATAAGGCAATAATTATGTATCTACAAAGTATCAAGTGCAATGTTAGTGATAAGTTGAGTGAGTCATAAGTCCGAGTGTAAATATGTGTAGAATATTGTTTAATGTAAAAAGGGTTAAAGTTTTGTTTAAGATTATTTTTTATTTTCCTTAATTAATTTATTTATTTATATAGGTATATATTTTTATTTATAGACATTATTGTGCAATTACAGTAAGCAAATATCTAGGACCTTTTGCCATTCTGTTGGTAGACTTTTAAGAAAAATTTGCTTCTAGGTGTTTTTAAAGCGTCATTACCAAACCCTACCGGGCGCCCACTTCGATCGCTATCAGACAAGTCAAAATCACCATCAGAAAATTTTCTAAACCAACGTTGGCACTTATTTACTTTCAATACGTCTCCATACACATCACAAATTTTCTTCGTTGCAACCGTTGCATTAACACCCGATAGAAAATGAAATAGCACGCAATGACGTAAATGTTCTTCAGTAAGTTGATTGTCCGCCATTTTACAACACAGTAATAAATTTTTTAAAATTTAATTGTCACAAGTCACATGTAAGTATTATAATATTGCGTATAAAACATGTCTTTACACGTTCACTTTACTGAGCTTGACTGAAGCAAACATTCCACACCAAAAATAATTGATTACATATGGGTACACCTATTATGTTTTTTGATATATTTTTCCCGTTGACCTTTTTTAGGTCGCCAAATGTTATTTTACCAAAAAATATATTCATATATCGAAAAACAAACTTTTTATTTTGGGAAAAAATAACAAAATATTGATATCGTACTATAAAACTAAAATTTTGTAATACTACAATTACTTCACTTCATTAGTACTACAATTTTGTAGTACTGCAATAATTAACTTCATTAATACTACAATTACGTCACTTCATTAATACTACAATTACTTCACTTCATTAGTACTACAATTAGTTCACTTCATGCAGTTTTTACTACAAATGTAGTGTACACTTTGTAGTCTTCAAACTGGTGAACGTGTGTGTTGTAGTTTTCATTTTGAAATGCAGTTTTTCCCTTCGCTACAAGGCAGCCATTTTCTTTCGAGCCGTAATATCATTTTTTTGATTCCCGGAATGCGTGTTCCCTGCAACGAGCGATAGTCTTATTTCGGCTTCCTCAGCTGACCGCGAATGGAGCCAGCATCAGAAAGAAGTGAGGGGGGAGTCATGTCACGCCGTGCGTGGTCGCGACGGTATATTAATAAACCTGCGTTGACAAGATCTCAAAAACACGACGTCGCGACTTCCAAAATTGTAACAGCTGATGATGTTCGAGCGACACTTTGATCTGTTAAGGTACAGATACACACGCCACTTAAGCCATGTATTCACTAGGGGACAAATCGCGAAACATTCCGCTCGACATGTCGCATCAACATCTACGCTCATGTTTCGGGGACAATGACGCGGTCAATTGACGTGTACACACCGGGACTCGCATATCTTGTCGCGGAAATGTCATCCGGTGAGGTTATGGATGACAGCTGCGGTATCACATTTGACGAAAACGGGGTTCCGCGCAATTCGAAATGTTTTTTGGGTCGCAATTTCAAATTAACGAGGTTTTACTGTAGTAAATTGAATATTATTAAAAACAAGGTCCTTTTTGCAAATAATTATTGTTTTCCAGACGTCACGGAAATATGAGGTTATGATGATAGCCGCGTATTTGTTTATGTTAATAAGTTTATCGAAAAGTAAGAGGAGAAAAAAGAGGAGAATGCGAAATTATTAACTGCAAAGAGAAAGAAGGACGGACATTCTATGCGATCTTCGATCGATACAGCTCGATGAGTTCGAGAACGATTTCGTTTCCCCGCATTGTCATCTTGACAGATACAGCGCATGCGTATTCACTTGTAAACATACCACGTGGTACTGACGCTCCGCGGAATGTTGCAGTGAGTACGCTCGGGTACCGTGCGCATGGCAACGTTGCCACGGCACGTAGAAATGCCGCGCTATGTTGTGCGCGAGGTCGCGGAACAGTGCACGACGTTGCAACGTCACGTAGACTCTATGCCGCGCATGCTGTTGAGGGACAATTTGTCCCCTAGTGAATACATGGCTTTAGTGGCATGCTCATAAAGCGGTTGTATGGCTAGTGGCATGCTCGCTACTAGCAATGTGCGTACACACATGCCACTAATAAGCAAGGCCTAGAGAAGGTCGATACTGCGCATGCTCACGTGCCACTAAATAAGCATGTGTATCTGTAGCTTTACACACAGGATATATATCAGTGGCGTGCAGTGGGTATAAACTTAGGTTATGCTGTGGCCGACTATACACCTATATTAAAAATATATATACGCATATACCTACCTATAAGGGTATATACATTTTTTTTAAACCGTATGTAATGAACTATATTGAGTAGATTCAATTCACAAAAATAATTGCACTATAAAAGAAATATTGTATAAAAGGTTATCTAAATAAATTAATACTTTATATTCAGGGTTGTTTGGAAAACATTAATATCCTCGCAGGACTATATTCCTGCTTTGATTATGAGTCGAAAATGTTCGAGCAATCATGAACTAATATCAATAGTTATGGAGATATGCGTCATCAAAGTTTGCATTTTTTCCTCAATATTTCCGACTTATTTTTTGTAAAACGTTGGACTATCATTACAGTAACTTATATCGATTATGAAAAATTCATTCCTTTCAATGCAAGTTAAATAAAATGATAAAAAAACTTGAAAATTTCCAATTGGAACGTTCTCCAATTGGAATTCGAATTTTTAAAATTATTTTATTAGGCTTGTATTAAAGGGAATGAACGTTTCATATTCGGTAAGTTACTGTAATGCTAGTCCACCTTTTTACAAAAAATAAGTTAGAAATATTTTTAAAAAAATGAAAAAAATGCAAGCTTGAACATTTTCGACTCATAATCAAGGCAGGAATATAGTCCTGCGAGGTTATTAATGTTTTCCAAATAACCCGTATATAAACGTTTTCTTTAAGGCCTCATTCATATATTCATACTCAACTCAGCTTAATCTGTAACATGCTCATTTTTCTTATACTGATTTATTCTTATTTTGCTAAAAAAAAATTATTCTATTCACCGACTTAATACTCTCACTTAATATTGCTTGGCTATGTATCTATCACATGTACTTTTAGTCCAATGCATGTCCCATGTATTTTTCAATACTCATTCATGTATTCCACACATATCATATATAATTCTTTCTTTGCTTACAATGTATTTATGTATTTTGTTGTATCTTTTATATTCTGTTTTATTTTGCTTTACTTATATTTATCCTTGTTATTTTCTGATGTTTGATATTTATGCTTTGCTGTTTTCTTCTCCTTGCATTTCTCTGCTCTATGGGATAAAAAGTTCGCGCATCCGTGGTCGCCTGGGTGTCACGGAGATAAACAGTAAGCTGGAGGAGCGACGAGATAAGATGGAAAGATAGGACAGGATAAGATGGAAAGACAGGACAGGATGAGACGGAGGGTAATATGGAAACCACCTGACCACACGGTGAAGCAGGCAATGTTTGTGTAGCTTCATCGACAATAATCCAGAGGAAAATCAAAGGAAAATCAATCAGGCCCGGTTGTTTCAAGTTCGATCAAAGTAAGCGTTCTTTTAAAGCATAGATTTTTACGTTCTCCACCAATCAGACGATCCGTTTTCGTAAAAATCTATGCTTTGATCGAGCGCTTACTTTGATCCAACTTGAAACAACCGGCCCTCAATGCGGAAGATATAGCCTGAGAACGAGTAGAGCCGATCCTAACAGCCTACCTAGGCAATGAGTTGGGACAGTGCAAGAAGGAAGATGATAAAGCATGATGACACCCACTACAACCATCTTTGTACATCAGTGTATTTTGGAACTTTGATAGAACATGGGTGCATCCAACTTCAACGTACTTGATCTTCTGCTAATTTACTATAGTACCCATGTTTTTGGGAGAACTTTTAGATTCCTAAAGGCATAGTGTAAGGCACCAGCAGTTTTAATTATTTTGTAATATGATCTTTGGAATGGACGGAATTAACCTATTTTTTGGAATAAAAAAACACAACCCTTGTTTATGAAAGATATAAGATGGACGATGAAGCAGAAGGTATCGACCATCGACCAAGTGAATAGTTTAATATCAATTACTGCTAGGCTCTGCGGGCAGATGTATTGGCCGCTGCGCGGCCTATACTAGCCGCTGCGCGTCCAATGGTGTCTACAATCGGCTGTCGCCGATGGTAGATGCCAATGGCCGGCCCAACAATTATTTTTTCGTATTTCTCAAAACAAAAGGTTCATATTAGCTCCTTACATATGAATTTGGCGTTATGCCGTACTGGCAAATTTGATCTCAAATATCTTCTCTTTGGTTAGGAATTCCAAATCCAAATTTATACAGCTATTTACTCATGTATTTGTGTTTTGAAAATTATAATTCATTTGTTTTTCCCTCAATTGTTTTTTTCTTTGCGTCTCTCAGTTTACAAAAGGAAAAACTTGAAAAATCGCGTTATTTACGAGTACGAGTTCCACCGTGGCACCAGTGCTGCAGAAACGGCTCGAAGGATTAATGATGTGTATGGCGACGGTGCCGCAAAAGAAAACACAGTGCGTTTTTGGTTCCAACGTTTTCGTTCTGGAAATTTCGACCTGCAGAACAAGCCCCGTGGACGGCCGGAGACCAAAGTTGATAATGAAGAATTGAAGGCTATTGTGGAAGCGGATCCATCGCAAACCACATCCGAGTTAGCTGCAGGCTGCGGTGTTAGTGATAAAACTGTTTTAATCCACTTGAAGCAAATTGGTAAGGTGAAAAAGCTTGAAAGGTGGGTACCTTACGAATTGAGTGAAGCAAATCAACAAACGCGCGTTGACTGCTGCGTTGCATTACTCAACCGGCACAATAATGAAGGGATTTTAAATCGAATCATTACCTGTGATGAAAAGTGGATCCTGTACGATAATCGGAAGCGCTCATCGCAATGGCTGAACCCTGCCGAACCAGCCAAACCATGCCCCAAGCGAAAATTGACTCCAAAAAAGTTACTTGTGAGCGTTTGGTGGACTAGTGCTGGTGTCGTTCACTACAGCTTTCTTAAATCTGGCCAGACGATTACGGCAGATGTCTATTGTCAGCAACTGCAAACCATGATGGAAAAGCTAGCTGCTAAACAACCGAGGCTGGTTAATCGCTCTAGGCCACTGCTGCTTCATGATAACGCTAGACCACACACTGCACAACAGACGGCTACCAATTAGAGGAGCTTCAATTGGAATGTCTAAGACATCCACCGTACTCTCCGGACCTTGCCCCAACAGATTACCATTTTTTTCGAAATTTGGATAACTTCTTGCAAAGGAAAAAATTCAACTCCGATGGGGCAGTCCAAACCGCCTTCAAAGATTTTATTGATTCCCGTCCGAATGGGTTTTTTAGTAAAGGGATCGATGAACTACCTATGAGATGGCAAAAGTGCATAGATAGCAATGGTACATACTTTGATTAAATAAATATATTATAATAAAAAAAAATCGGCTTTTGTTCCTCCCATACTAAACGCCAAT
>JADDOH010020227.1:0-12137 GCA_016648135.1 Agrypnia vestita | reverse complement strand
GCGCCGTACCATTCGTCGCGGGGGTGCTAGTTGGGGCGGCCGCGGCGGCGCCGCTTGACCCGCGCGGTGGCGCGCTTCGCGGGGCGCCTCGCCCGCCTCGCCGATGTTGATCGCGGCCACGCCCGCCTCGCCCGCCGCGCCCGGATCGATGTTCTTCAGCGGCAGGGGGCGGGCGGCGATTTTCTTCTAAGTGCAGCGAGTGGTGGTGTGGTGCTCGGCATCCATTTTCGCCGCACCGCTTGGCCTTGCAGTTAGGCAACATATGCCCCCTTGTCAGGCAATTAAAGCAGACAGCGGCCCGCCTTGCCAATGTCCATCTCTCCCGTATGGGTTTATTCCAATACGCCCTACAATCCAGCAGGGCGTGATTTGCCATATGGCAGGCGCAGCATCTGGCGGCGCTCGTTGACGGTCTACTTTCTTCACCGTCTTCCGTCAATTGGTGAACTTGACCGCTTCGGCGGGCGGTCATCTTCTGGCTCGCTTTTGGCCTACATCCGGCGTACGGCGCCATGTCCAATATGTCGACCAGCCAGTCCGATAAGTCCTTTATTGTAATGTTAGTTGGTCCGCCTCTCCTTGAATTCAGCCACATTAATTTCGCCGACATGGGAAGCTTGCCGACCATTTCTGTAAGTAGCTGCGGTGACGTCAGGTATTTCCGGTCAAAGCCATGCACGGTCGCCACCACATTTCTGATGGCTATAGCATAATCGGTCAGCGCGTCTATCGGCGAATCTTCAGTGATCCGTGGGTGGCGGCGGACTCTTTCCAGCATGCTGTCAATAATGTCCTCGGAATTGCCGAAGCGGTTTTTCAGTGTCCGCATAATCTCCTCCAAATTCTGTGGGTCCACTAGAAGCGGCGCGACTGCTTCGCGCGCTCGTCCTTTCAGCGCCGTTTGTAGGCGCATAATATTTTCAGGCGGCGACAATCCACATAAAACTGACGACTGCTCATACTGCGCCAGGAAAGTCGGCCACTCGAAGGGGTCTCCAGAAAAATGCGGCAATTCTTTGACCCCTGATTGTCGCGCCAAAATTGCTGAAACCGGCGCCTCTCCCGCAGTAGGTTGTGAGCGAGTGCTGTTGGCCTGGCGTGAATTGAGCGCCTCTTCAATCAGTGAGTTGACCATCCGTCTTTGTTCCGGATGGCTCAGGACCCAATCTCTCGTGAATGTGCTCGGTTCTGGACAACGGCCCCGCTGTCCAGATCGGTCTGATGACACAATCGCGTACTCCTCTATGACGTCATCGGCCGCGGCAACTGGTGGGCGGCGGGTGGTGACGTCATCGGCCGCGACAACTGGTGAGCGGCGAGTGGTGACGTCATCGGCTGCGACGACTGGTAGGCAGCGAGTGGTGACGTCATCGGTCGCGACCACTGGTGGGCGGCGGGTGGTGACGTCATCGGTGGCGGCTGGTGTCGGCCGCTTGGGTGTGACATCATCAGCGGCGACCGAGGCTGGTCGCTTGGATGCCGCCCTGGTCGGTTGCCTCTTTGCAGGCACATTTGCAGCTTCGGATGCGTCTGCCTTTGCTGAGCAGATCCGGATGAGCGCCTCCGCGTGCTCTCGCTGGAGTTCTCGTATGAGCTGCTGTTGGCGTCGGATCTCCGCCGCTTGCCGGCGGACGGTGTCCTCCGTGGATGTCGTGGAGGCCCGGTCCACTTCAGAACCGGCTCGTTCCGGTGCCACAGGCTCGTCCTGGTCGTGGTCTCCCCCAACAGAGTGTCTCGATCCCTCTTGAGACATGGTGGTCGTCAGCGAAGCTCAGATCTCCGGCTCGAACAGGACCAAAATGTTCCGGATGGGAACACCTTTTTTATGCGGCTCAGTAGTCTTCGCTGGTGGGGCAGAGATCGCCACCAGAATTTGCAGTGAAGCTCGTAGTCCGTGGATATGCCAGAAGTCAAACGCCGAAGTAGTGCTTTTATCGTATTAAAGTCGAAGAAAAAATCCGAAGCGAAGTCCAAGTCAGAAAGCAGTGGTCACAAAATTCCAAGAAAGCAGAGTCCAAAGTAGGTAAGCAGGGTCAGGAAGAAAAGGCAGCAAGAAGATTGTCCAAATAGCGGTTCTCGTACCGACGCGTGGCGTATCAGTGGTACCCGCTCAAAAAATGCATTTTATTTATACAAAATTCAAAATTTCACAAGATTGCGTCATAGCATATTACAGAAACCAATGAGATTGCGTAATTCTGGGAAGGCGCCGCAGCGCTCCCAGCGGCCGAGCGGTGAACTACGTCATTCGCGGTTGCACAATTTCACCGCGCGGCAGATTTCATATGACAGATACAAATTAATTCATAAAAAAATGCATTTTAGCTCCCAAGAGACTAATACTGTGTTATTTTGTAATAACAGACCTAGCAGATGATAATAACACAGTTATTTGGACGGGCTGGGTCATACAAGGCCCAAAAAACTAAAATTAAATTTGCCACAAACGGCTCAAATTTTCAAAAATTCATGAAAAATCAAAAACATCATTTTTACAAGTTTTGCTATGACAAATGTGATTTGCGCATGCAAGCGCTCATTTTAGCAGTAATTCCAAATATTTCAGGTAAATATTTACTGAGTTATAGGCATTCAAAAAAGCGCCAAAAACCAATTTCTTTATTTCACTCTCAGGCGCGCCTATATCATTCCACATGTATAAAAATACATTCTCCAGACAGGCATTCAGATAAGGAATGCAATGACACTACATAAGTAGGAATTCGTCCACGGTAAGCCGCTCTGATTGTTGATAAAAAATTCAACTTTTTAATATCCTCCACGGCGAGCCGTGTGCGCGAGCTTACCGCGACGTGGGCCCGCAAACAGGCGACTACCGTTTCCAAATCGAGAAAAAACCAACATTTTTCTCACGGTCTTCCAGTACTCATTCATTTCATGCTGACCATCTCCACGATGGCGCCCGGTGCAGGCCTTCGGGCCCCCGTGGAGGGTATCCCATATACGCATCTCAGACGGGGGCTCGGAATTGAGTACTAGGCGTTAGAAGTTATAGCCGGTCAGGTAAGTTTGTAAAATCTCTGAATATTCAAAAAACATTTATTTGCCCGTCGGCGGATTCAACGGCGGAAAGAAAGAGACGAGACCCTCTGCAGCGAGACTCGTCTCCCGTGTTGGCGAATATTGCGTGCCACACTCATGCCCATTTAGTGTTGGCGAACATCGCGGGTACCGCGTGCCACACACATACTTTACTTTGGGGCGTTACATCGCGGAAGAATCCCTTCGGCTCAAACTTCTAACCTTTGTCCACGCACCAACAGGTGCCAAATAAAAAATTATTTATTTCCATTTTATTCATAAAAATTCATAAAATTCCAATACATTTTTCTCATCAGAGATTCAACATAATGCACATGACAATATTGCATACAAAAAGGGCGCCAAGCGCTGCTTCCTACAAGACATCAACATATTTTTAAAATATTTTCATAACATATACAAATTCCACACATATTTGTATCGACACTTGTAGCTGGAAATAACATCGGCAGCCAAACAGGCTGCATTTTTCATATTCATTCAACAAAGGGCCAATCTCCGGTCTAGTGTCCGGGCGATGTTGTTCTACAGCTAGTTGGAAGCAGTATGCGCGCGCGGCCCCCCTCCAGTCGCGGCAACAGCCGCTGGGCACTGACTTGCGCGCGCTCCAAGCGGCAACCCGATTTTCAGTGGCGGCATACACGCCTCGTCTCCAATGCAATTTTCTGTATGTAGCGGCTGATTTATTGTGGACACGCGCCGCTCATAGCGGTCATGTTATGTTCTCATTTTTTACATGGCTCAACCCTGTCCGTTCCAGTATAATGTTCATAAAATATTTATACTTTGTACATTAATGTACTACGGATTATCAGGATCAATAACGGCCTGTTGAATGTTTGTTAAAAAATAAAACAAAATGAGTGCACGGTCGATTTCTTCAGTAACTATAATACCCCCCCAATTCTCAGGTTAATATCCTAAAACAAAATAGGAATTCAACTAACTAAAGCCACGCTCGCACAGGCACAGAGAGCGAGTGTGACAGCAACATAATTGTGCGCGAGCGACAAGGATACTTAGTGTAGGGTCAATGTACGAAATTCTCTCTTTTCGGCGACCGGGCTTTAATGTAATAAATTAATTAAGATAAATTGTAGAAGTCTCACGATATTAGCTGTTTATTTGAGAAACATGTATGGAACCTTTTTATATGAAATTTATAGGATGGCCACATGGCTTACGACCTGTAATAGCTGGCATAAATGATCACTTTACACATGCAATGTTCACCATTTCCACTGTAAGAAAGAACGTACACACATACATATTTTTTAAAGTTGTATACTCGTATACACGTTTTTTATCTGTCTTCATTCAAATATTTAACTAATGACGCTCGCCTAGTGATCTGGTGGTCGGTGGTTCGAGCCCCAGCCATTCCAGGACGCCAGCAAGTTAATCCTATTTTCATAGCTTAGTTTGAAAATAGTGGGGATATTGACGCTACACGTATTCCGCGTTCGCATCTGTATTTTAAAAAAGTAAAGCTGAAATTCAAACATAAAAAAGTGCGTCATTTTTACGGGTTACGGCTAATGTTACACAATTTATTTCGATCGAGATTCACGCATCTCGGCGCGGCCGGTGCCCGGGTAAGTAATTTGTATTCGGGGTGTAGTCCGGATTAATTCGTTCTATTCGAATACTAGGAATGTGTGTATAAACATCTCACCTGGCACATAATCGGCTTCCTGTTTAAACTCATCAGCGTGTTTGTCTTTGATTTAAAGCTGCCGTTAACACGGAGATTGTTTGAGCGATCACCCCGAGCCTACTGCCATTAGCGAGGCGACCACCGAATATATGCAGGCGTACGCCATGACGCGGCAAAGCGTGCGCGCTAGGAATGCATAAAATGAAAGACGGGCCGAGAATGCCAAAGACCAGGCAAAACGCGTCAGTCTCTAATGACAAACACATGATTGAAGGATTTGGTTGATGGAGGTGACGTAACAGATCGTCAATTTCTTTATTCTGTTGTGTTTTTCAAACTTTTTGAATACGCGACCCCCTTACAAATAAAAAAATTCAGGCGATCGGCGAAGTTACTTTCCAGAACTGGATTCTGAAGCTGCCAATGGGTAACGATGGGTAAATAAATCCTTTTTTTGATATGTCAGTACAACTGGGCGATTTTTTATCTATGAAGATGAAAGAAAATCTTATAAATTTAGCTACTGCTTAAAATGGAATTCAATTTGCAAACGATAGACATCTTCTGGACGAAGATAAGAATATCCAGAGCTGGAAAAAGAAGCTTTAAAATTATTAGTGCTATTTGCCAGTTCCTACATGTGTGAATTAACGTTCTCTTCAAAGGTAAATATAAAAACTAAGAAGAGAAATAGACTTCAATTAGAAAATGATTTAATTGTCAATGTCCAAAAAATACAACCACGGTTGCATTTTTGCACACAGCCTTCTTACTAAAAATGTTGTACTCTTATTGCAGTATATGACCTACAACCTTCGCTTTTTACTTTTACCTGGCTTGTCCCCCCCGAGTAACACTTGACGACCCACGAGGGGTCGCGACCTACAGGTTAAAAAACACTGTGTTACAGAATGAGAAAATATAATATTACTAGCTGTAACCTGTCAAAAATTACGGTACTTTTACATGTCGGTTTCTAAAGAATAAGTATTTATTTATAAAAATAAAAAAATAAAAAAAGGAAAGAAGAAAAAAGACAAAAAAAAGTTTTTGTTAAAGAAGTTACGGACGTTACACGAAGTAACCTTAGTTAGTTAGGTGAAGGAACCACTTCAGAATGTGAATAAAAGGTTAATACATAACTATATTTTTTGATAGATAGGTAGGTGCTCCTTTGTGTTTTAATTTTTTTATTAACGTTATTAATAGCGCGAGGATCTTTGTTGCGTATACAGGAAAAAATCAAGTAGCCAGATTGTAACCGAGGACATTTTCAGCTTCCTTTCATCTCTTTTTTATTCATATGAGTTAGTCAATAGGGGGGTTATTTCTATGTCATTATGAGAATTATGATGATGTTGATGATAATGATAGATCACGTCGTGTGTGAGTTTTAACATTTAAAAGTTAGATGTCTCATCTTAATTGATTGTAAAAGTTGCGAACCCAATCTACAGACCACCCATATACATGTGCAGATGACTGCCTGTAGACAGATGTAATAGTTGCCACTTTTCACAAATTTTACGACAAAAACATGATTTTCGAGTATCGCGAATTCGCTGCTGAAGCAGAATTTAAAATATTTATTCGAAAACACGTGGAGGTCGTTCCACTTATATTTTTAAATTATCCCGGTGAGGAAACGCGAACATTTCGCGGGAGTTATCGAGTGTTGACCAATGGACGTCGGCCGGGTAGGGCCGCTATTGCTGAATTTTAGGGTGATAAATGAAATACTACTGTCACATTTCAATTTATCATCTCTGTCAGTTAAAAACGAATAGCGTCGTATATTTTTGTAACTTAGTATAAGCGTGCGTGCAAAACGCACGCAGGGTCGCGTGGGTCATTTACTTATCGTGCGTTCCTTTTGCGCAAGCTCTAGCGGAATCCGCGCGAACTTACAGCTGTAGTTAACTATTTTTATCGCTCAACTGTCTAAACTAAAATGTGTTGTTGTATACGCACTATTTTGACGAAAAATGTGTCCACAAGCAAAGAAATTGAAATGATTACAGGCCTTCTACTAGTAAAAGTATGCACAAACCAAAAATGTTCACTTTTTCTAGTAGTTGTGTACTTTTACTCACTTCTTCTACTTCTTATTCAGCCTTCATCCCTCCACTGCTGGATACAGGTCTCTTCCATACCCTTCGATCCTTTCCTATTGTTGGTTTCTTGTAGCCATTTCTTCCCCCCCACAGCGGCTGCATCGTAGGCACAATTATTTTGTGATTTTCCAACGCCTCTTTCGTTCTCCCAAGGTCTCCATTTCAGAACTCTGAGAGTCCTTCTTGTGGCATCCTGCCTTGCAATATTGCTTTACTACTTTTTTTTTTTAATTTTTGCTTGAAAATTTCACCAGACATTCATTCTTAAGTTTGTTTTTCAAAAATTTTAAAATCGATTTTTCCTAGATATTCCCCCTTATCTTTTAAAAATTTCTTTACTTCCAACACATCTGTTATAGACTGAATTATGTACATTAGTTTGATTATATTACACTGCAAACGAACTCCCTCTCTAAACAAGAGCAGTTCTGCTTCCCTAGAAATGTAGCACGTAAAAGATTTCTTGTTACATATAATACATATAATGTTTCACTTATTTCAAATATCACGCTGTAATCAACTAATATCTAAAAAAAATTGTATTTATCTTAATAATATTATTTCATTTTCTTCTTATGTATTTATTACTTACTAGCCGTACACCCGTGAAAAATCACGGAACATGAAATGGTTCGCGTCTTTACTAAGCTTTAGCGTATTATATAGTATATTATCGACGGTCCACGGAGAGGTGGCGGTAGAAACATCATCAACAGCGCATTAAGCGGCGAAGGAGTTACGGACAGACAGACGGACAATCAACGAAATTATTATGTTTGATTGTTGATATTCTTTCATTTTTTGTAATTTTTTCTTGTGTTCTTTGATAACTATGCTATTTGAACATGTGTTTTATATTCTGTAAAAGATCAATTCAAAGCGTGTATTATTAATAAATCCCAATTATAGTAATTTCGTTATCTGTCTGTCTTTCTGTCCGTCCGTCCATCGTAACTTCGTGTAACGTTCGCAACTTCTTTATAATTTTTTTTTCGTTATTTTAATATTTTTATATGTAAATATATAAATACTTATTCCTTAGGAACCGTCATGTACCGTCAGTTTTGAAGGGTTACAGCTAGTAAATAAATAAAAATATTTATGTCGACGAAAAATATCGACAGATATTTTTATTTTCTTATTTATTTAATTGATAATACATATAATATTTTATTACAATGATACCTAGCAAATATTAAAAATTCTTTTTTTTTTATATTTACATCACAAAAAAGAATTATGATTCTTGTGTGTGGTATTCTGCGTTTTTTATCGAATGATGTCTTTGCACTCGCATAAGTCACTTGTTAATACAAATGCATCTAAGTTTTTCATTGCATAAACATCCGACATAACTTATTCAATTACCTGTTGGTGCAGGGTAAACAATCTCAAAGTCAATCCTCCCTGCTGCATTCTTCACGGCACACCTGCCCCTCTGCCATAACTTCTTCAAGGACCGGCGTCCTCGCAGTAAGGACACATAATTATGCGGTAATCGGCGTTTATCGGGAGAACGACTATCGCGTGATCTTCTAGGGCGCCTGGCGTAACTGGTTGTAAATTACGATCTGACGCTCGGAGCCGGTACTCTTGACTCGCGTTCGTCTTATTCTTACGCTTCTACGCGGCATTTCAAACACATCAGCCCAAGCAGTAATTCCATGTGAATTAATTCACTTATTTTAAATCGAATAAGAAATAATAATAAAAAGAAAACACTAATATCATTGAAAGATTAGGCAGATACTTCGCGGTGCAACATTATAATTTAAATATATGTGCAAAATTTGGGTTAGATTGGTTAGAGAGTGTAGAATAATATAGAGAACCGACGGACGTAAATTCATTCTCGTGAGTCTAAATATTTCCAGACACTTTTTTTAGCTTTTAACGTCAATGTAGTCTCTAAGCTCATTCCTACATTTTAAATATTAGTTAAATATCATTACAAGTATTAATCTGAAGTCATTGCTTGTTTAAAATCAATTGAGTTTCATTTATTATAACAAAATATGAAAATCTTCGTTGTTATTAAAAATTTTAAAAACTAAATTTTAATTTTTTTAACTCTATTGTTGACGACGGGTGTCTCCATTGAAAGCGCTTAGGCTTAGTAAACTCAGTGTTTAAAATTTAATTGTTTTAATAATGAACTTCTACTATGAAAATGAAAACGCTAAATTTAATACATTACATAAATGTTGTCTTTGCTTTACTCTCCATAAAGTAAGCTAATCGCTCGTGCTTATGGAATGTGTATTACACTTGTCTTATATCAATTATCCCATCAAACACATCTCATAAATTGTGCCATTAAAACAGTTATTTTTTAAAAGAAAAATATTATTGGAAACTAATATGATTGGGGAAACCATATGAGACATAAAAAAATTACATTCATTTGTTGTCATGATTCAGAGATGTCATCTTTTTTAAATGGTTCATATTTATGTAACGTCTGTAATATAAGAAGGAGACAGAACGTCAACTTAGGTAGGGGTTACGTGAGAGAGAGGGGGTATGGGTAGATGTAGAGAATTGGAAGATGAACATGTCTGGAATTGGGCTACGTGATAAATCCAATTGTTTATTAAGTAAAGAGTTTTTATTTCTACAGATTTCAAATTGTTAAGACGTATACCTTAATGCTTTCTTGATTGCTTATAATTCTGTTTTTAATTAGTATATATTCAATCCTGACGAAGGCTCAGCTGTGAGCTGAAATTAGTTGGTAATAACTCAATAAAGTGGTGTCAAATAAAGTGATATTTTATTTAAAGATATTATGCCTCACTACAATGTGTTTGCTTTGTGTGAAAGTTTAATTAATCTTTGATTTATAATTAATGGCTTTAGGGTGCGTTTATAAGCTCCGCCCCATTCAATAATGCCGTACCGTAAGAGGGACTGAGATTGAGATGTATAATTCTAATTCTACAAAATAGTATCATTTTAGCCCGTTCCTTGCTGCGACCTCAAGCCATCTGTACCATTTGTTGATGCCCACCCATTCATGATGTGGTGGGACTGTATATAGAACAGTATTCTAGACCCGAAAGGTCACGGCCAACTTGCCACGTCCCGATTATCTCCCCATTTCACAGTCACACGTTCAGTTTACTTTTTGGACGCCATCCAAAATAAAAAATCTAAAAACACATTGTCTAATGAATCGCGATGAGTTGTAGATCAATTTTCATTGCATTTTATTTTATTCATAAAACATACAGCATTCTAATAATAAGTTAAACAATAAAGCTAATACCACTATAACATTAATTCCATTACATGTTTTCTCTAGATTACACAATTTAAGTGCATACAATTTTGAATATTAGGCATTGTTAATATGTGTTTTCGCTATAGACTAAAAAACTACTGCACCGATTTACGCGCGATTTTTTTAAAAATGATCCGCGTTGTCCAGAGAAGGTTTAAAACTATTGAAATCCTCGATCATTCCATTTTTTATTTATCTATATATTATGTACTCAAATCTAACGAAGCCGGATTTTGTCAGTTTATTATAAACTAGCTATGCCCGCAACTTCGCACCCGTAGATTTTAAGTATGTCGTCGCGGTCTTTTTTATAGAATTTTTTGAGTTCTACCGAGTTGAGTTGAGTTAAGGCAGCGTTCGTAAAAAACGCATCGCTCGACCATTATTTCGTCTACTTTGGTTGTAAAATAGGTCACCGCGAAAACCCTTTTATTTTACCGGATAAAATATGGCCTGTGTTCACCCTGAAAGTCCATTCTAAATATTTGTGAAAGAATTTTTGAAATCGGATGAGTATTTTCGGAGATTAGGTACCTCCTACATCCAAACCATCAAACTTTACCTGATTATATATTAGGTAGTATATATTAGTATAGATAAGATTCTATTATATGTTCTTCAAAACTGAAAATTAAATGCGAAATCCTTCGATAGTGTGCACTTTGGTTTTGAAATTCTTATTTCAATATTCAACAATTCAGACAATAATTGTCCCATCAAGTTTTCTTTTTTTACCGAGGATTCCGGGTTCGATTCCTGGTGAGGTCGCAATAAACTACGTAACTTTCTCAAGTCTGGGTGTTTTGGTGATGTGTTACGCTACAATAATTGCATGATGTGGTGTTAAAAACATTTAAAAATTACAAACATGTATATGTTCCTACATATATGTTCACACTGTTCTATAAAAGGAGTTAAAAATTGCAAAATATTGATATTCAGGCGTATTCTAGTATACACTAGTGTATAATTCGGGAGAATATAATATATATTAATATAATATACATTAAAAGGAAATCGTTACCAGCTGCGAAATATATATGTGTATACTATTTCATGAGAAGTACTATAGATTTCTCTAGCATAGTCCTTATATGTATAAAAAAGGTTTGGAAGTCAGATTTGGAACATATATACAACTTTCAAAAATTTGGTTATGTGAATGCTTTTACGATGGAATCGGTGAACGTTGCATTATGTAGAGTGATCTCTTATACCAGCTCATACAGATACAGAAGTCCTGGGACATGCTACAAAAAGACTTCCATACACTTTTCTTATATAAATAGCTTCGTCTCTAAATAAATGCTTAGGCACATTTAAAATATCTACAATATTGCCGATACGACTTTTTTGTGGCCCATAGTGTACCAATGTCGCATGCAACGGATTTCCTGGCCGAACCGATAAATTTGCTGAGCGCGATTCAGTTCCGAGAATTGTAAATATCTGGCAATCAGCGCATCATTTTCTTTAAATTTCTTCATCTTGCGCCGGTACAACGTGGACGTGGCCTGCTACGCAGATTTCAAGTGCACGCAGATGTATCCCAGCTTCCAGCCCAGCGTCAGATGCGCCGGATAAGATAACACCTTTGTGAATGAAAAGTTCATCACTGCCAGTCATGACTCACAAAGGAACTGATTCAAGGGCACTCCGGAGGAAAATTATTTTTGTACTACAATGTCGGTTTACAATGCTTAAGGACAATTTTTAATCTATGCTAACCTAACTTAACCTAGCCTTTCTTGCACCTATCTCTTTTTATAGGAAGATGTAGTGCTTCTACATGTATAATAATTATAATGAGGTGTCCTCATGCATCGATCAAACAAATTAGAATATTATGCATCCGCCGTTTTTTAAAAATTGTAATTTTCTCGATGTCGTGCGATGGGGAAGAAATAGTAGGAGAAATTGGAGAGACCACGCGGACAGAGCGGTTTGACAAGAGTGTTAAAAATAGCGAAGAAAAAAATGCCTGCAGGCAGTAGACCTCCAGGAAGCCCACCAAAACTAT